>CM023103.1:46176433-46262387 GCA_013103745.1 Gardenia jasminoides | reverse complement strand
CTAGATGCTTCCGTTCAGTTACATTATTGCTCAAGCCCCTTTGATTTCTTCTAACATATCACTCTTTAACCATTGGTCTGCCAATCAGACTCTCCCTGCCAGCATGGTACCATTTGGCCTTTCAAGATGGTGCTGATGGTGCACTCATAATCCTCTAAAACTCAATCCATCAATTGTTGTCTTAAGTTTAATTCCTTTTGAGAAAACAAGTGCCCAAGCCTCTTGTGATCGATGTAAACCCTCAAAACAACTCCATACAAATAATGCCTCTATTTCTTCAAAACAAACCATCTATCGCCAATCTAAATCATGAGTCAGGAGTAATTTGCTGGAAGTGGGGTTTAGTTTCTCGAGGCATATGCCACCACTTTACCATCTTGCATCAAAACACACCCCAATCCTTCTTTAGAGGCATCATATACTGTTAAGCTGTCTTTTTTATTTGGCAACAACCTCCAACACGGGGCTTTGTGGGTCGACTCTTAAACTCTTAAAACTATTCTCACCATTTTAAATCCCAAACAAAACAGCTATTCTTCCGAGTCAGATTAGTTAAGGGACATGCGAGTTTAGCGAAATCCTGAATAAATTTTGGTAATATCTAACCAATCCTAAGGAACTACAAACTTTTGTCCGGTTCTCCGGCTGTTTCTAATCCAACACTGATCTTACTTCAGCAGGATCAATAGTAATTCCTTTCTTAGAGATCACATGGCCTAGAAAGTATACCTCTCTAACTTTGACAATGCTGGTTTGACTTGGCTAAACTTGGCATACGCCTTATGCTCCTTGGGGGTTTGTAGAACTATTCCTTAAATGGGTCATGTTCCTCCCTAGGTTTAGTAGACCAAAAATATCTTCTATAAAGATCACCACGAACTGGTCCAAATAAGGTCTAAAAACTCGATGCATCAAATCCATAAATGATGCCAAGGCATTGGTCAATCCAAACGGTATAATCAAAAACTCATAATGCCCGTATCTGGAATTAAAGGCAGTTTTCGGAATGTTTTCATCCCTAATTCTCAATTGGTAATAGCCTTCTGAGATTGATATTAGAAAATACCATATCCCCTTGTAACTGGTCAAACAACTCATCGATGTGGGGCAACGGGTACTTGTTTTAATAGTAACCTCATTCAATCCACGAGCACTCATAGCAGTGGTCTTAAACCCATCTTTCTTTTTCACAAACAACGGGGCTCTCCAAGGGACTGCTCAATCAGTATGAAACCCTTTCCAGTAAATCTTGTAATTGCAATTTCAATTCCTTAAACTCAGCCGTGGTGCCATCCGAGATGGAAGATTTCAAGGGTGGGTTTCAAATCTTCAATCTTAAACACAATGTCCCTTCTTGGGGTAAAGATACAAGGTTGTATGGATATTCATTCACTATGGGCACATTTGCTAAGGTCTACTTATCCTCCCGAGGGGCTAATAAAAATTCAAATATCCCCGAACTCCTTTACTTATGCGGTTTCTAGCTTCAATCCCAAAATAAGTGCGGAAGAAGCTAAACCTCATTTCAGTATCAAATCTTGGGTGGGTTATCCCGAATATGGAATTCCAACCACCTTAGTCCTAAAATCTAACTTCGCGATGGAGTCGAGCTAAACTATCCATCCCAGGTGACATCATAACCCTTGATAGGCAAAACAATCAAATCGCTAACAATTTTCTTTCTCTTATCCACAAATCCGGTTCTTATAGACCTTACTAGTTACCAAACAATGATCCCCATGGGAGTTTGAAATACTACTAGGTCAAAGGGTAAAAAATTCAGGCTTAATATTTATTCCACACATAAAGTTAGGTTTTACAAATGAGTGACCCAACGCACTTGGATCAATCAAAATTTTAGCCAGTCTATGGAAAAAAGGAATGGTACCTTCCACTACTCCTTGGTTAAACGCATCTTGGTGATCAATGGAGTAAATTTTTGCCAGCACCTGATTTCCTCCTATCCACCGGGTTTAGGGTTAGGCGGTTCGACAGTGAGCCCGCCCTTGATTCTAGCGATTAGGGTAGTTCCTAAACAAGTGCTCTGAACTCCCACGTACCAAGCACTTCCAGATCTTACTCCGAAGTCGTTCTCATTGTGGTTTGTCTTACCACAAAATCCATATGGTTGCGAGTCAGCGGGTTCTATTTAGATTGAGACGGACCACATTTTCGCCCTTTTTCCTTGTCCTGTTATGAATCGTCCTCCTCCAGGTCTCATCCATCTTTTTGGGGCGGCTAATTCCTTCCTGGCCTCCAGGGCTGCTACTAGTTACAACTCCTGCTTTCCCTATTTTGAAGGTCTTGGGTTTTGGTGCTTTCTACCTTTGAGCTTTCTCTAGGGCATGTCGGTGAAAGTAGGCAATTGGGAGTTGCCAAGGCCTTGGATCTCCCAAATTCAGGCCTTGGACGAAGCAGCCTCTGGGTGCTGGGGCAAACTTGGATGGCGGATTGAGTGGGTCTTGTAACAGAGTCCCCTTGGCGTGGCCTATAAATTTATCCTCCGTCTCTCTTGAACAGAGGAAAGATACTTTCATTAAACTCCCACTAGTGCAGAGTTAGCCCACATCCATAGAAATTTGGTCTGGTTTCTAACCCACTTCTCTCGATTACATTCCACCCGGGCTCTCATGCTCCCCCTCAAATTGAAAGGGCAAAGGTTTTCACGCTCTTACGTATAACCTAAGGCCCCAAAGATATTCACCATATTCTCCAACCATTACTAGGCTATGTTGGTTAGGGTCCTCCAGCAAATTGGGGAGAAGAACTTTGAAACCTTTTAGAGGGCCCCATCTCCTCTCCCGCTGCTTCCTCAGCTTGCCCTAGGCCCCTAGGTCTTGCCGATCGGTCACACACTCTAAAGATTAGTCATGCTTTTCAACACCTGACGGGTCTCTCGCTTCCCTCCGCATTCATGATTCATGGGAGATGGCCGGTAGGCATGCCTTTCCTTATCTCGGTTTTGTGGTTGTCTATGTGGTCTTCCTCTTCTTCTGCCTTCACTTTCCATTCTCTTTATATATATTTATGTATATATATATATATATATATAAGTATTTTTATAAGCACGAGTTAGAAAGTGGGAAGAGAAAATGTTTGTAGGTAATAGTGATGATTTACTAAAACAACTTGCATTGGAATTAAAGTATCATACAACAAGTTCTAAAAAAGCAAATACAACACAAGGTGTAATATCCAGAATTCAAAGCATAAAATTAGTTTAATCTGTATCCAAAACATAATTAGATGGGACCCCCAGGCACTTAGCCACAGCCTTAACTCAAGGATTGAGGTGAAGTGGAAATCAAGGTCCCTCGAGGGGTCACCTCTCAGGCTATAGGGGTCACTCTCGGCTATCGATGGGAGAGTCTCCCAGCCTCCTTGGCTCAACTATTGGCCCACCTTCCTCAATGTCCTGCAAATAACTTGTCAACAACTGGGCTCTAACCTTTAACTCGGCGCTCATTAGCTCCTCGCATCTCCTGTCAGTCATGAAACCCTCATGCGGCGCATAGTAAGTCAATCAATCAAAACGGTCGACAAGCTTTTGAAGTTCTTGAACCCACTGTTCTCTCTCTCAAGTTTACCATTTTAGATTTGCTAGCCGGACAGGATGTGTGAGAGTGGAGAAATTCCTAACTTATTTCTAAATTAATTTGAAAAGTAAAATTTGCGTTCGCTTTTGCTTGTACATGAAAATTTTTTTTCTCAACCAAAGTGCTAATCAGAACTTGCCAAAACAATTTTATCAAATTAGCCAATCGCCAAACAAGCGTGCTTAACCAGTAATTCGGCAACACAACCCTAAACTCTGGAAAATTAAGTGGAAAAATATTGGGTCCCAATTACAATTCTTCTCAATTTGGGGCTCAATTTTGAACCACTCTTGCTACATTTAGACAAGTGGTCTTCATTGCTCACCACTTGTCCAATTCATGCACAAACAAGACATGCTATGCCTTGATTCAAGTCTTGTCCCTTATTCATTTCATTCTTGTCACAAACCAACAAAGAGATAAAAGGCTGAGAGAGAGGCAAAAAAAAAAAAAAAGATGAGCTTCTTGTTTTCTCTCTTAAAATCTCCAAATAGCTAGCAAAATTGTCGGGATCAAGTGTTGTAGCTACACCAAAAAAGCACATTGCTGATAGTAGAGGCTACTTTATTTCCTTAACCTAATGGCAGAAAGTACCGATACAATGCTCAATCAGCCCTAAGGGACTGCACCCACTCATGGGTGCTCGAGTCAGCAGGTTGATGCGATCAGGGTCTAATTCCTCTAAAAAGGTCAAAGGGTGGTGCTCCAGCATCACAAGTCCAACAATCACCCGGCACCACTTTGGGAGACTCGAACCCGTGACCTCGCTTTGATACCAATTGTAAGGCCCAAAGACAACCTAAGGGGGGGGGGTGAATTAGGTTGACTAAAATTAATCAAGTTATGATATCCTTTTTTCACAACAAGAAATTTACCCTCACACACAATGAATTTATCAAAGAAGGAACAATGAGTATTCAAGAAAGATAGAAGATATAAGCAATATGAGAATCATTAAAGTAAATGTAGATGAGATAGAAATAAGCAAACCAATTGACTACCAAAGCTCCTCTTGAGGCTTGAAGACTAATTCTCAAAACAAGCTACTTCAAATTGATGAATTTCTACCAATGTGTGTACAATGGAGGCTCACTTCCTCCTTGCCCTAAGTAGCACTCAATCAAGTTAGGAAATTTTACAATCACTTTACGGATAACCCTCTCAAAACTACACTATTGAATAATTCAATCACAAGTGAAAGCTTGCACACTAGTTCACCACTAGGGAGTACAAATCTTGCTTGTAGAGTATTTTCTAACCAAAATCACTCTTAAGAACTTGTAATCTAAGTGTGCAAAAGTTATTTTGATATTCAGACAAGGACTATTTAAAAGGGACCAAAAATAGCATAATAAAGCGTCAATGGATAGAAGCGTTGAAAAGTCAACTAATCGTTGGAGGTATGGACGTCACGGTACAATATTCTACATCTGGTGCCATCGTCCGAAAGATTGTTTCAATGTTTATCGGATAGCTGATGCAATTTTTGCATCCGATGTAGTCATTCGTTTGATTTGGTCGGAGAGTTTGAAATTTTCTTGAATTGATCTAGCGTCCGATTGATGATATGCATCGTCTGAGGTGTCCGATATTTCTCCCTATCTATCGGGCGTCTAGTACTTAAATTTGAGTGTCCAATGGAGGCTTTTCTGAGAGTTTTCAACCTTTATCGGATGTCGGTACAAGTTATCGGCGTCCGGCGAGTTGAGTTTCCTTTGCATCTTTTGATTGAGCCTTTCATTGGCACCATTTGCACCAATGATGCGGTAGCTGTCACATTTCTTAATTGGAAAACATTGGTTTGAATTATCAATTGTTTTGTAATTATCAAAATCCGGGATCAAGATTTACATTCTCCTCTTTTGATGATGACAAAACAATTGAATCCATTTTGATAATTTGAAAACTTTTGACAAAACAAAGCGCATACATAACTCCTCCTCACTTGATAAATATCTAACCTAACTCATATGAATCGAGCATACAAACCATTCAAACCAATCAGTAATTTAAACCAACCGTAACTCCTCGTTACTTAGTCATCTAATAGACCAACAAATCAACCATATTCATCCAAATTCGTATTGACATTCCATACCATTCTCCCCTTTTGTCATCTCGAAAAAAAAAAATCAAAGGTAATAGCGGTTTGAAAACCAACATCCAATACTCCAATCCAATACCACTATGCCAATACTCCAAAATGCCAATATCCAATAACAAGACCAGAATTTCAATATCAATAACAATAGCAGTACCACAATTTCAATATCACCATACAAACATTATCAATAACTTGAAATCAGGAGGAATAAATCAACATTCAACATTGAACAATTCCATCATTTAACCAACATCAATATCCAAGGTTAAGAAGTCCAACATCAATAGGAACAACTTGAAAAAGTAACTTAAAAGTACCTTAATGGATTAAAACATCATTCATGTCAAAAGGGGCAAAGCAGGAAAATGCAGCCTAATGATGAAGTGCACATGAACCTAGGGTGCATAAAAGTGAATTTGGCGATCGGTCTTCTTCTAGTGATCTGGGAATGAGTGATCTTATTCTTCATGTATTCATCATCTGTGGTTTGGGGATTGGTTCTTTACCCTTCTTAAAATGGAGGTATTATGATGAGAAGTCTGAGAATCCGTAAGCATCTTGAGTAGCTTGGGAGTGGGATCGGGGCGATTTTTTCATGTAAAACATCCTCAATTGGAGCAAAGGTATAAGAAGATTCTTCTTGTCCGAAACTCAGATTTTTCTTGGGGACATGGTGAGTATGAGACCATGTTGAGAAGAAGAACACGATTCTTAAACTCTTTTAACAACTCAATCACTTGAGGAATGAGATGAAGTGGATTAGGAAGAAGATTTTAGAGGATGAATAGAGGGACTAGGGTGAAGCACAATGATTGTGTGGTTTTAGGGTGATGGGTGTATCATGAGCATATTTGGATCGAGACTCAAAGCGACTTCTTTAATACACCAATGACCATCAAAAAATCTTAAGTTTTTCCTTTCAAAGTAGGTTTTAGTGAAAATAGAAGAAAAATATCCTTAGGACACACACCAGTTAGAGGAATTTTGAAGTGCTCAAAAATAGAAGTCAAGAATTTTCCATAGTAGAGCTTTCTACGGTGTCGATTACTTAGTTTTAGCAGAAATTTTACACAACAAAACCAAAATCAATACAATTTTTCAACAAAGCAATAGAATAGATCATTCCATCTTGTTGGCATCAGGTTCGATGACCATCAGCGGGGACTAAAGATTTGAAATGATGGAGAAAATAATCAAATTTTTTGGGGAAAGATCTTCAATTTGGCATCAACGGTGCAAAATGGTAGTGAAACTAGGTCATCAATTTTGAGCATTAAAGTGATGAATGGTTGTAGAATTTCTTCAAGAGAAAACAGCAATCTTACTCGACAACCAGATTCAATAGCAGTTTTCAAGATACCATTTACATTTCGGGGATCAAAAAATAATATCTATCCCATTAACGCGTGACTTGACTTCATTGTGTCGATTACCTTTCTAAGGTTTGCAAAGAATTGATAGAGCATTTCGGGATAAAGACATTAGGTATGGTGATGATATGGGACCATTTTAAAATTCAAAGAGGGCAAAGAGAACAGAATCTAGGTCAATCTTACGAAATTGAGGGTTGATTGACCTTTAAAAATGAAACAACTACTTAAAATCGTGCAAATTTTTCTTTGGCTTCATCATGAAGGCTGAGGCACATGAGAGGGGTTGGAGGTAGTGCGAGATGCATACGGGTTGCACGAGGTTCTGGCGATAGCGGTACCCTTCTTTGTTCGTCAAGATATTCATTTCTTGGGTGGAGTTTCCAGTTCTTCATCTGAGGAGATTGTGCTTGGGTCCGGTAGCGGAAGAACCACCTCTGATCTTACCATTGTGAAATGCAGGCATTTTGAGTGATGATTATGATGTGAAATGAAATAACAAGAACTAATTCTACTACTAGGATGGAAATAACGTGATAATCACTCAAAATGAGTGGTGAGATCAATTTTAAGGTTTGGGTAGAAATTTGTGATCGAAGAGGATTTTAGTGAGTAAAGCAATATGTTGTAGCAACAAGGTTATATGAGGTTCACAATACAATTTGTGAAATCAATTTTTGAAGATTTTTTGTGAGTAAGACTGAATTTTGAATTTTGAAGGGGTAAGGAAATAGAGATGCGTCCAAGTGTGAGGTATTGTGCAGAGAAATGAGAGGAAGGGCCCTTTTAAAGGCGTGGCTTGTTGGTGTGTTGGACTTACGAACGAAGTGAAGCGTCCGACACATCCGTCTGATAAGTTTTTCTAGAAAATAGCTTAGAACACTATCAGACGTCTGTTCATCAGTCATTGAACGTCCGATAAAGTTTGACTGAAAAATTTTTCAAGAGTTCTTTTCCAAAATACCCAACTTCGATCTCAGATATATAAATTGATCTAGAGGCAAAACTTTTGTAAAAATGTTAGCAATTTGATCTTTTGAACAAACAAAATTTATGCAAATCTCACCATTTCGAACAATATCACGAATGAAATGATACTTTATGTCTATGTGCTTTGTCCTAGAATGATGGATGGGATTTTTTGTTAAATTTATGGCACTTGTATTGTCACAGAAAATAGGCATATTATCATACAAAAGATCAAAATCATTCAAGATATGTTTCATCCACAATAATTGAACACAACATGCACTAACGGCAATATATTCCGCTTCGGTTGTAGACAAAGAGATAGCATTTTGTTTCTTGCTAAACCAAGATACCAAACAATTACCAAGAAAATGACATGATCCACTAATACTCTTTCTATCTACTCCACATCCATCAAAATCGGCATCCGTAAAACCACATAAAGCAAATTCATGACATTTAGGATACCAAAAACCAAAATTCAAGATTCCTTTTAAGTACCTAAAAATTCTTTTAACGGCATTTAAGTGAGATTCCTTAGGACAAGATTGAAAACAAGCACACAAGCAAACGGCAAACATAATATCAGGTCTACTTGCGGTTAAATAAAGTAAGCTACCAATCATACCTCTATATTTCTTTTCACCAACGTTTGTACCTTCTTCATCTTTGTAAAGTTTGGTAGATGTACACATAGGTGTACCAACTTGCTTTGAATCCTCCATTCCAAATTTTTTGAGGAGTTCCTTTGTGTATTTTATTTGATTTATGAATGTCCCTTCTTGAGTTTGAAGAACTTGAAATCCGAGGAAGAAATTTAATACTCCCATCAAACTCATCTCAAATTCATTTTGCACAATAGTGGAGAAATTCTTGCGCAAACATTCATTAGTAGCATCAAAAATAATATCATCCACATAAATTTGCACAATAAGAAGATCATTCAAGTTTTATTTTGTGAAAAAGGTGGTGTCCACAATACCCTTTTTAAAATCATTTTCAATCAAAAATGTGACGCCCCACCTCTCCCAAGGGCGAACCCAAGGGTGGTGCTTCGCACACTTGACTCTACCAGGGACTCGCCCACTTCCATAGCGATCCAACCATTGAGTCAAATCGCCTCACGATTTAAATAATTCCAACCAAGTTAAATTCACATAAAACAAAACCCAAAATTAATTCACTAATACCGTTAGCGACATGCGTTAACTTTAAAGTACAATAATCCATCAAATTTTTCCGTTAATTGGCTTTACAAGATGAGGAAAGTCCAACAAAATTTCTAACTTCCTCGATCCGTGCCTCACCTCAAAACACATTGGGAAAACAAATTGGGTGAGCTAACGCCATTAGTGACTAAGAGAACATGCACATGCATTTAAAGCTGTTAACTAAATTATTAAGCGGTAAAGGCCAACCAATAAATCTTGCAACAAAGCATTTAAACCATACAATTTAAAGGATACTGAGCTTGCGGCTCCCTTCCCAAGTATCGATCGGATATATTCGCGACACCAGTCAACCGCTCACTCTACACCACATTCACCACTTACTCCTCTCGCCAGCTTTCAACTTGCGGGGCCGAACTCAAATTTGGTGTATGGCAACCCACTGAGGTATGCCAAGTCGGTGGACTCATTCCAACCGGCGTGAAATGGAACCCGCGGTTCCACCTATCCCCTTGTCTCCACCCTGATTGTTGCGGACAAGGTGAGCGGATCCCAGTGGGGTGTGGGGCATTCCCGATTGTAAATAAACATTCAAATAACATTGCAAACAATCATTAATTGAACATTCTAAGCAGTAATTTTAGCTAGCGGTTCAAAGAAGGTGGCGCGATAAAGTACACCGAAACACAAACATCTTTCAATTTATTTACATGCACGGACACTCACCACAGTTGAACAAGCAAAATGCAGGGAGCTAAGCGCGTTCTTCAAGCGTCCGGGATCACTGCGCGATGGAAGTGCAAACAATTTACTTTTCCGAGTTCAAAATTCAACAATTTTGGAAAATCCATTTCAACCGTGCATTGATGCAGCGTACAAATACTCGATGCATGAACTCCCAAAGCATGCATATAAACACTTTAATATAACAAAAGAAGCACATGCAGGCGTTAGGCGAAAAGCAGACAGAATAGCCTGCAAAACGGAGCAGTAAACTGAAAACCACGGTGAAGGTGCAGAAAAACAGTTTGGCACCTGTGCGTCATCGCTCATAACTTCGAAGCTCAGAAGGGATTAAGACCATCGCAGTCACAGTGCGTTCGAATAAGAGAACGAGCTACAACTTTCATGAAGGAAGATTTTGCCCAGATTGTCTCGTTTAAGGTCAAAACGCAGAAAACAGTCTCAAGTTTCACCGTCAGAATGTTCGACAGGCCAACTAAGCGGGCATAACTCAAGCTCACAAATCAATCAGTGAAATTCAGTGGCGTTGGAAAGCTAGAATGACAGGCTATAACTTTCGTGTTTTGGCCAAAATCAAATCCAAGGTATCAATCGGAAAATGAAGCCAAAGTGGCTGTCAGGGCTGCTACCCTGTTTTCCTGTTTCACGTCTAGCGCCAAAATCAATTAACACACGTGCATGCCAAACTATGGACTCAAATGCGAGTACCCAAAACAGCCATAAGCGTAGCTAACATTATCAGCGACACACACTCCACACACACACAGCACACCGCACATGAACAACACACACGCGTCAAAGCTGCCCAACTAACCTCAATTATACATTATAGCAACCAAATTCTATCCACCAACACATACACTCTCACCTTCCACAAAATCAAAATCATGAACCACCAACCTAACCTTACCCTAGGCTGGCGGACCCTTGAGCTTCGAAACAATCCGTTGCCACACCTTACATTCAACAATCCGGCAAGATGATGCAACAAGAAAGCCATAACAACCACCATAACACCAAATTCCTCATGGCATAATCAGCACTCATAAACCCTAGTTCATTTTCATGGTTAGGCAAAACACATAAGAACCAATCCGAACCAATCCATAAAATCACTTCACAAGCTAAGCATAAGCATGAATCAAGCCATAAGAATCATCAAATCCAACTAGTTTATAATCCATTAAAATTTCAGCTTATGAGAGAAGAAACCTTTCTAGGGATATTCTTGAGTACAAATTCAAGCTTCAATGGCAATCTTCCTAGCTTCAATTCAAGGTTGAGTGGTTGAATTCCAAAATTTTCCCCAAACTTTCCTTTCTTTTCTCTTTTTTTCCTCTCTTTTCTCTCTTCTCTTCTCACGGTTTCTTCCTCCTTTCTCTCTTGTTTTCAGCCGACCTCTTGGTTCTAGAATGAACAAAGAGAGCTCAAGACTTATCAATTTGTGGTCAAAGAGGGCCCAAAGTCAAGTTCCACTATGCCCTCAACTTTGCCTTTATATTTCCACATTTGCCCAAACAATTTCCATTCCTATCAATTTACTCCATAAACACTTAACTCATCTTAATCCATTCAAGCTTAATCACACCTAGTTAGGCCACTAATCACCTACCATTCTAATCACCAGCTTAAGCGTTGCATTACTCTGTATAAAATCAAAGAAATAAACTTCATGGTTAATCATAAAACTTGATTTATTTTCAAAGCGAAAGCATAAAAAGTCAAATGGGGTTTTCATACTCAAATTAGAGTTTTATCAAAATTAGGGTTTTCAAAATAGGCCATTGAAATTAAACAAATAATTATGGTGAGAAAATAAGAAATAAAAACAGGTCCTCAACCTCCCCTCCTTATGAAATTTAGTCCTCGAAATTCATACCTTCACCTCATAGCAGCTTTCACTTCCAATTTGTAGGGTATTCTAATAGATTTCACCGCCACCCCACCCACTCTGGTCTGGCCAGAGTCTAGTGAAATCAAGATCAATGAAAAGCTACTAGGTTGGGGATCATACCCTCGATGCCCTACTGTAAGGTTAGGGGTTTTGATGTGGGTCCATAGCATAGACCACAGTTCTCGAGCGGTTATCCCCACACCATTTTTAGATGCGGCCTAGAGATTGCGATCCCTCACCTTCGGGCGTGACATGGGACAATTGATGACTTTATGATCGTGCCCATCTTAGACATTTTCCAGCTTTCTTCCAACAATCTCTCTCCATATGATTGGGCTTACCACAATATCCACATCCACTTGTGGGGTCGAGACCATACTAGAACCATGCCTTGTGAGGTATTGAGGATTGACCGTCCTAGCTTCCTTAGACAAAGGTCCCTCGGCTCGGTAGTCCTTACTCGCTGTGCCTTCCTAGCTTAGGGTTGGCATATCTTTATCGGTGATCCTATTTCACTACTAGCATTTCTCTTTTGGCATGAAAAGCCTTCACTTGTTGCCTAGCACTCTCGACTCTCAGGGCTTTCTCTAAAGCCTCGGTAAAGTATTAATTTGCGTTGCGCGCCTCGGATCTCAACATTTAATCCTTGCACAAATCGCTAATCCGTTTCGATGGTAACCACTAACTTGGGGCAAACTTTGAGAGCTTTGTAAATTGGGTCGTAATCAGCCACACCTTCGATCCTTGTCTTGGTCTAATAAAATCATCCTCCCTTTTCTCACGGATCGGTGGAGGCAAAATTTCTCATCAAATTCCGTTTAAAATTTGCCCAAGTCCACTTGGGTCTCTTTCCCATTTAGTTCCCAATAACATTCCACCATGACCTAGTGGGACCCTCAAAGTTGGAAAGTGGCGAATAGCACTCGCCTCTCTTGATTGTAGGTCAAGGCGACAAAATGTCAGTCATCCGTTCAAACCAAGGTTTTCCGCCACATCATCTGCCCCTCCCAAGAACTTTGGCAGGAACAAGAAAGCAGCTCTAAAGGCTTTGTCATCTCATTGATGGGGCCTATGGGTTGATTTTGCGACCGGGACCTTGATTATCATTGGCGCTCCAGATTTCAGTCATCTGTGAGGGCTGTTGTATCTGGTCCACATGCTCACCACCGGTTCCTTTACGGTCCCCAGCTCCGATGACCGAGCACTCCGCGGGAGGTTGCGGTTGCCCACCTCACGCCCGCCCGTCCTCGGCCTCGTCGACCTTGGACTTCCATGTCTTAACTAGTTTCAATGCAACTGGAGCGGCATTACATAGAAGAAAATGAATTTTTTTTTAAAAAAGCCGAATCCATACTGCGTGCCAACAAGTGGTCAACAAGGTCATGAGTCATATATTCACATATTCAAAAGTTACAAGCGGTCAACAAGTCATGGGGCATTTTCAAAATAGCACACCGCGTGCCAACAAAAGCGACACACGAGCGACAAAATATGACACGGTCATGCAAGTCAAGTCCACAGACGAGCCTCGCCCAACTAGTCCTTATACAAAACAAAACCAAAGATTACATTCCTAATCTAGTTGGCGGCGACCGCTAATGCGAACTCCTCTAGGCTCTTCTTGGGAGGGTCCTCCTGGTTCCTCCTCGGTGGCTACCTCGTGGGAGGGTTCTGAGCGAACCCTCCTCCCGACTTCCACCTCGACCACCTCAGCTACTTCCTCGAAGATCAATGGCATCATCCCTAATCCCTAGCAGCCCGTTCTGAGCCTCATTAGCCACTCTGTTTGGCGGACCTAAACCTCGAACCATCATGGCGGCCTCGGCCTTGGCCCATCGCCATCACCTCATCCTCGAGCTCCAAAATCCGACATGCCTCAGGCATCCACGAGATTTTCAAACCCTCGATTTCCTCGTGAATACCATATTGTCGGTCACAGCATTTGCGTCATCTATAAAACACCAGCTCATTAGGGGTAGAGTAGATTTCCCTGAGCTGCGGGGATCACGTCCTGGACATCTGGATGAGGGGTCCTCCTCCGGTACGGTGCCGAATAGTCTATGTGGTCCTCGTGACGTTGACCTCATTACCGATCTCTCCATTAGCCTCAAGTGCACCACTTCCACCCTCCATACCCTACCAAACAACCCGAGCAGGTTAGAATTGAAAGTCACTCAAAATTGTCGTTTCAAGCCTAACAAAGGCATTCCTATTTTCACATGACACTCTAGACATGTCCCAGCAGATCTCAAACCTGGCTCATTGATGTACCAATTGTGGCCACCTCTCCCAAGGGAGGGGCCAAGGTATCATGAGGTCGCCTACCCACTCTCCAGGGACTCAGCCCACTTCCACTAAAGCGATCCAACCATTGGTCAAATTCACCGATTTAAATAATTCCAACCAATAAATTCACATAAAACAAAACCCCAAAATTAATTCACTAATACCGTTAACGACATCCTAACGTTAACTTTAAAATACAATAATCCATCAAATTTTTCCGTTAATTTCAGGCTTATACAAGATGAGGGAGAAAGTCAACAAAATTTCTAACTTCCTCGATCCACGTGCCTCACCTCAAAACCTGTTGGGGAAAACAAATTGGGGTGAGCTAGCGCTCAGTGAGCCAAGAGAACATGCACATGCATTTAAAAGCTGTTAACTAAATTATTAAGCGTAAAAACCAATAAATCTTGCAACAAAGCATTTAAACCATACAATTTAAAGGATCGGTTGCGGCTCCAGCTCCCAAGTATCGATACTGGATATATGTTGACACTCCGTCAACCGCTCACTCTACAGTCCACATTCACCACTTACTCCCTCTCCCGATGCTTTCAACCCCTTGCGGGGCCGAACTCGAAATTTGGTGTATGGCAACCCACTATGAGTATGCCAAGCTCGGTGGACTCATTCAACCGACGTGCCCAAACAGTGGTAACCCGGTTCACTATCCCTTGCCCCACCCTGTTGCGGACAAGGTGAGCGGATCCCAGTGGGGTGTGGGGCATTCCAGTTGTAAATAAACATTCAAATAACATTGCAAACAATCATTAATTGAACATTCTAAGCGGTAATTCCTTAGCGGTTCAAAGAAGGTGGTAGCGATAAAGTACATTACCGCTCACCGAGCACACAAGCATGCTTTCAATTTATTTACATGCACTTGGACACTCACCACAGTTGAACAAGCAAGAAATGCAGGAGCTAAGCACGTTCTTCAAGCGTCAGCGGGATCACTGCGGACGTGGAAGTGCAAACAATTTACTTTTGACCAGTTCAAAATTCAACAATTTTGGGAAAATCCATTTCAACCGTGCATTGATGCAACGTATACAAATACTCGATGCATGAACTCCCAAAGAAATGCATATAAACACTTTAATATAACAAAAGAAGCACAACGGGCAGTTAGGCGAAAGCGGGCAAGTACAAAGCGAAAGAAAAACACGGTGAAGGTGCAGAAAAACAGTTTTGGCACCCTGTGCGTCATCGCTCATAACTCGAGCTACGAGTGTCGGTTAGGCGCAGGTGCCGTTTCGAATAGAAGAGAACGAGCTACAACTTTCATGAAGGAAGATTTTGCCCAGATTGTCTCGTTTAAGGTCAAAACGCAGAAAACAGTCTCAAGTTTCACCGTCAGAATGTTCGACAGGCCAACTTCAAGCGGGCATAACTCAGCTCACAAATCGGAATCATTGAAATTCCAGTGGCGTTGGAAAGCTAGAATGACAGGCTATAACTTTCGTGTTTGGCCAAAATCAAATCACAAGGTATCAATGCGGAAAATGAAGCCAAAGTGGCTGTCAGGGGCTGCCTGTTTTCTGTTTACGCCTTACCATGTTTACGTGCATGCCAAACTATGGACTCAAATGCAGTACCAAACAATGCAATGCACCAAAGGCGTAACATCGCGACACACACTCACACACACACAGCACACGCACACACCCACATAAAACACACACCGCGTCAAAGCTGCCCAACAACCTCAATTATACATTATAGCAGCAAATTCCTATCCACCAACATACACCTCTCACCTTCCACAAAATCAAAATCATGAACCACCAACCTAACCTTACCCTAGGCTGGCGGGACCCTTGGCTTGAAGCAATCCGTTGCCACACCTTACATTCAACAATCCGCGACAGATGATGCAACAAGAAGCCATAACAACCACCATAACACCAAATTCCTCATGGCATAATCAACACTCATAAACCCTAGTTCATTTCATGGTTAGGCAAAACACATAAGAACCAATCAGACCAATCCATAAAATCACTTCACAAGCTAAGCATAAGCATGAATCAAACCATAAGAATCATCAAATCCAACTAGTTTATAATCCATTAAAATTTCAGCTTATAGAGAAAGAGAAGAAACCTTTCTAGGGATATTCTTGAGTACAAATTCAAGCTTCCAATGGCAATCACCACCTTCTAGCTTCAATTCAAGGTTGAGTGGTTGAATTCAAAAATTTTCCCCAAACTTTCCTTTCTTTTCTCTTTTTTTTCCTCTCTTTTCTCTCTTCTCTTCTCACGGTTTTCTTCCTCCTTTCTCTCTTGTTTTCAGCCGGACCTCTTGGTTCTAGAATGAACCAAAGAGAGCTCAAGACTTATCAATTTTGTGGTCAAAGAGGCCCAAAAAGTCAAGTTCCACTATTGCCCTCAACTTTGCTTATTTCACATTTGCCCAAACAATTTCCATTCCTATCAATTTACTCCATAAACACTTAACTCATCTTAATCCATTCAAGCAAGCACACCTAGTTAGGCCACTAATCACCTACCATTCTAATCACCAGCAAGGTTACATTATGCCACTGCATAAAATCAAAATAAGTAAACTTCGTGGTTAATCATAAAACTTGATTTATTTTCAAAAGCGAAAGCATAAAAAGTCAAATGAGGGTTTTTCATACTCAAATTAGAGTTTTTATCGAAAATTAGGGTTTTCAAAATAGGCCATTGAAATTAAAGCGAATAATTATGGTGAGAAAATAAAGAAATAAAACCTGGGTCCTCCATGAAAAACCACTCAATCATTCATACCAAGCTCTTGGAGCTTGCTTTAAAGCTCCATACAAAGCGTTTGAAAGTTTAAACACATAATTTGAAAATTTTTCACTTTCAAAACCGGAGGTTGTTAATAAATTTCTTGATCAATAAAACCATTTAAGAAAGCACTTTTAACATCCATTTGATATAATTTAAAACTTTTGAAACAAGCAAATGCAAGGAACATTCTAATAGATTCTAGTCTAACTCACGATAAATGTCTCATCAAAATCTATACCTTCTTAGACATATCTCTTAGCTACTAATCTAGCCTTATTTCTAATTTCTCCTTTATCATTTAATTTGTTCCTAAAACCCATTTTGTACCAACAATGGGAGGATGATTATGAGGTCTCATCACCCCAGGGTCCAAACATTATTCTTTCAAATTGATTTAGTTCCTCTTGCATGGCAAGAATCCAATTTTCATCTTTCAATGCATCATTAACATTCTTAGGTTCAAAATGAGAGACTACAAAGCAAAATTATCCATTAATGGCTTAGATGAGAGCGAGTCCTTACCTTTTGGGATGGATCACCAATAATTAGCTCCTTGGGATGATTTGAATGACTTCAAACTTTAGGAAAGTCCTTAGATAGATCATCACCTTTGTGTTCTTCTTCTACCACTTGGTTTTCTCGGGAGCCATTTTCCTTTGAATTTTCCTCCATTTCAACATTGCTTTCTTCTTGGATTGTGGGTTTCTCAAGTCTTTCTTGAACACCTACATCATCATCTTACACAAGCTTTTAGAAGCATCATCATTAGATTCATCAAAGCGTATATGTATAGCCTCTTCTATAACAAAGTCCTTCTATTATAGACTCTATATCATCTCTTGTTATCACAATAAGCAAGAAAATACCTTCAACGGTTTTCTTATCAAATTTTTCAAGATGCCTTGATATTTAAAATAAAGCATTTGCAACCAAAAACTTTGAGTAGCAAACAATTGGCTTTTTATCAAACACTAGTTCATAGGAAGTTTTATTTAAAATTTGTCTGAAAAGAACTCTATTCATTACATAGGTATGCGTATTCAGGTCTCGGTCCAAAAGTATTTTGGCAAGTCACCTTCTTAACATAGTTCTTCGGTTTTAACAAAGTCCTATTCTTTCTTTCAACAACACCATTTTATTTAGGGGGGGTTTTACAATTAAAAACTCATGAGTTATTCCATTATGATCACAAAATTCCAGAAATCCACAATACTTGAATTCCGAACTATTATCACTTCTAATTTTAACAATGTTTAAACCAAGCAAATTTTAAACTTTTGCAAACAAAAACAAAATTCTTGAAAGCATCATCTTTATGAGCAAGAAAAACTACCCAAGTGTATCTAGAATAATCATCAACAATCACAAGGCAATATCTCTTACCCACCCAAACTAGCAATTTTGTAGGACCAAACAAGTCAAGATGTAAAAGCTCCAAAGGTCTAGATGTAGATACACACTTTTTGAGTTTAAAAGAAACTTTGGTTTGTTTACGAATTGACAAACATCACAACTTTATCTTTTTCAAATTTAATTTTTGGCAATCCTCTAACAAGTTTCTTTTTAAAAATTTCATTTAACACATCCATATTGAAAACAAACCTTCTATACCACAACCAAGGATCTTCATTTGAAATTTTAAGACATTGAAAGTTAGATGAGTTGATTTTCTCAAGGATAACAACATAAATGTCATTGAATCTTTTCCTTTGAAGATAATATTAAACTTTGAATCAAGAACTAAGCATTCATGTTTTTTGAACAAAACAAACAAATCTCTAACACAAAATTGACTAACACTTAACAAGTATAGCCTAAATTATCAACCAAAGCACATTATGAACAAAAGTTTTCACCATTCTTACCAACATCACCTACTCAATTGTTTTGACTTTCATATCATCTCCAAATGTCACTTTTCCACTTGATTTTGACTTGAGTTTAATGAATTGTGATGGACCGGTCATGTGTCTTGAACATCCACTATCTATAACCACTTTGATTCCTTCATGATTTTCTTCACATTCACCTACACAAGAATCAAAAAGATTTGGTACCCTTTAATTTTTGAGTCCTTGATAGATAGTATCATATCTAACTAACCACATGCTTTTCATGCCTCTTTTCATATTTTTCTTCACTTAACAATCATACTTCATGTGACCTTCTTGACAACAAAACTACACACATACAGAGGGTCATTTACATGAAGAGGTTTAATAAATCTTACTCCTCTTCTTCTATGAATTGTGAATTCATTTGCACTAAAGGTTAACTTCCTTTCATAAGCATCAAAGTGAGGTTTCAATTGAATTCTTAGAAAACATTTTTGTTTCTTGTGTTGAAGAAGCTCATTTAGGCTATCCATTCCCCTTTTCAAATCACCTTGTTTTTCTTTAAGCATTTCACAATGACTTACCTTTCTATCAAGTTCATGTTGTAAATCCATTTCAGCTCTTATCAAACAATCATTGTTAACTTTCAGTTTTGTTTTCTTGAAACAGATTTGCATTATCTTGTAGAGACAGTAATTTTCTGTTTTAACTCCTTGTTTTAGTATAAGATTCTTTCAATCTATCATGCAGTTTTCAACAAATGATTCAAGATCATCATCACTTTCAAGTTGAGGGGCCATAAGATGTTAACCTCATTATCTCGGTGCCATGAAAGCAATTTGAGCAGATTCTTCTTCCTCCTCAACTTCACCTTCGGAATTGGACTCATTCCATGTGATTTGGAAGTTGTTGAATCTTGGCTTTCTTTAATTCTTTCCTTTCTTCTTCTTCTGAATTGGACATTCATTTGCATAATGTCCAAGTTGGCTTTGCATTCAAAGCATTTGTCCCCTTGCTTTTTTGTTTCCATCTTGTCTCCCTTTGTATCTTGCATTGAGGAATGGTTGGGTTTGTTTATTGCTAGCTCCTTCTTTTCTGAATCTTCTTTTTTGTTGAGGATTCTTTTGAAATTTTTTGTGATGAGCAAGGTCACTATCATCACCATCCATTTCTTCATCATCCAATGAGGCGAGTCATCCTCATCTTGAGATGCCTTTAGATAATGCTTCTTTTGCCCTGCATCTTCTTCATCTTATACTTTGCTTTTGAGATTCAATTCTTAAGATATTGGGAGTTTATAAGAGATTCAATGGACATTGAATTCAAGTCTTTGCCTCTTCAATGGTAGTCACTTTACTCTCCATTCTTTAGGCAATGCATTCAAAATTTTTCTATTTTTCTCTCTAGTGTATATTCCTTGTCCTTCTAAGTCCCAACTTCCTAGTCCTTGTAGGATCATTAAATCTACAATATATTTTATCAATGTTTTCATGAGGCTCCATTTTTTTAGCGTTTGCCTTCTTTAACAGATGGTGGGGCGTACACATTTCCCCTTAGCTTAATGTAGCATAAAGCACCCATTATATAGCATTTCGATTAGTCTAAGGGACTGCACTATGGGTTAAGTGGCGTTAGTTCATGGTCAGGCTAGTCCCGACCAGGTCAAAGGGTGGTGCTGCAACTCCACAAGTCCAACAAAATCACCAACAAACTTACGCTAGTCTTTGCTTCTACTCTTGGCGAGAGCTTGGTGGCTGGTGTGGTGGATTGTGTTGGTGATTAGGGGCTATTTTCTTCAACTTTTCTTGCTCATTAGGAGGTATAAGATGCTCCCTACCCTCCTATTGGTTATTTAGTAGTTGCATGTTGATTTTGAGACATGATCTAGTCTAGAAAAGAGCATGGATGTTGCTGGAATTTCATTCAAAAAAACTAACTTTCCTATGTTTTAAAACTCACTTTTCTTTTAAAAAACAAGCTTGATTTGTGCCTGACTGTTCATGAGGACCATGTATATTTGATATATAGTGACTATTAGGGTTTGCATGTGAATGTTAGATGGTTAATGATAATTTTGTGCTTAAAATTTCTTCTTGAGCTAACTGTGATTGATTGAGCAGGTATGTGGTCCACGACTTTTAATTTCTTACAAAATGTCTCTGGTTTGAAGCTATAAACTCAATGACATCTTGTGCATAATGTATGATAAATTTATGAGCTTGAATGTTGAATTTTACTAGAAAAAATTCGGGTTTCATGACTGGAAATTGCTCCTATACAACAAAACTGCCTTGAGTTTTCAGCCTTGATCCATGACTTGTGTGTGTTGTGTGCTGGATAAATGCTTAGAAAGCGAACTGAAATCTTGTTGCTATGATATTAACTTATTGCATGTAGAGTTTAAGCATAAAACTTGCAATTTTAGCTAAGAAAATGACATGCACAAGGCTGATTTGAAAAACTAGTCACCTGCTGGAAGTCTTCTTAAAAACCGAACTGTTGAAGCTTAATTGATGTGTTTAGCTACTGATTATGCCTTAAGTTTTTGCTAAATCATCAAGCAAGAAAGTGCACATGTTAAGTTAATGGTAAAGAAATGGACCAACTATACTTACCTATGTTGATTAAAACTTGTGAAACTGCTACTAGAAATTTTCTGCTCCACCGAAACTACATGATGCATTTCAGTTTGGTTTGGTGACTTTGGTTGTCAATTTTGCCATGAACATGACTCCATGGGCTGTATTTTCTTAGCTTAGGTGTTATATTACTCCCTGTGTGAATTTTGACCCAAAAGTTGTAAATTTTGGTTGAATAAGTGACATGTATAAAGCTGATTGTTGCTCAAGTGCTGCTAGAAATTTGAGGCAAAGCTGTCTTTTGACGTCACATTTCTGTGAAAATCTTTGGTTGTTGCTAAATCTTTCTAACCAAATCTGAATATTCTTTTACTATACTCATAGTGGATTGTATTTGACTAATGACGTGTGAGTAAGGCTAAACCAAGGAACTTATAGTAAGTATTGGTTAAGCGACTCATAAAGGCAAGACTAAGCGCTATAAAGACTAGTCAAAATTTAAACACTTCAAAAATACACCACTCAATGGGCGATAGGGACTCGAATAACCAACCTAATACAATTAGCAAGTCATATATTGACCTTTTAATCACACCTATACACTTAACCATTAATAGCACTAATAGCCAACCATTTAAATTTAACTAAAAGACTACAAACTAGACACTTAAGTTCGATAATTAGTCAATAAAAATTAAGTATCGACCTTTATTGGTCAAAATCAATTTTAATGATTAAAATTTAGTTTGTTTAAATTAATTAAACCACTTTCTCATAAAATGTAAAGATTCCTTTCATTTACCCTTTTTAGCTAAACTTACTTTTTCCTTAAAAAAAAAGCCTAAGTTAATTAAAATGGTTAGTAACTTAGAAATACAAAATGTACCTCAAGACTCGGAGGTGAAGCAAACGAGGCATTTGATTCTGAGACTCTCGATATACCAACCCAACCTTAACCTACCGGTGGGGTCCTCGATTGTTAATATTTACTTGTTTGCTAAGTGCTACCTATTTGCTACTTGTTATTTGTTATATTGCTTTAATTATCTAAGTTATGCAAAAGCGATTTGACAAAGGGACCAAGTGTGTACTTTATCCTTTGACCTCGTCCTATGAAAACTATTTTGACTTGTTTTAATTGTGCATATGTGTCAAGCTGTGCATGATGTGATGCCATTGTATACTTTACCACAAGCCCCCTAATGTTCCGGGATTCTAAACTCCGAGGCAGTCGACCTATTCGAACGGTAATAGGGCTTGGTCGGTCCGTCGGCGGACCACAGTGACTGTTTAAAGGTTATCTGAGTGTACACCACCTAATGATTTTGGTTTTGACTGAAGTTGGAAGTAAGGGGTTGGCGAATGGGCGGTGAAAGCGTAACTAGAATACTACGGACTCTATACCGATTGGTTCAATGAGCACCATATCCTTCTATTGTGATTGTTACTATTTTATTGAGTCTATTTATATGATGAAATATTATTGTTTCACAACTTTCCTTAAATGGAAACTTGCCGTATTTGGAAACTTGCCTTATATGGATATTTCTATTTTTAGAAAGAATGCTACACTAATGTGTTTATCTGATTGTTTGTATTGGGACACTCACTAGGTGTAAAGGCTCACCTCTTTATATTTTCCCTTCTCAAGAGTTCGGGGATTTAGACTCTGCTGGGGAGATCGGTCAGACAGACTGCCCTACTCTTGTAATCCTGCTTTGTATAACTTTTAAGTACTTTATCAGCTGATGACTTTTGGAGATAATTTCTGTTTAATTACCCCTTTTGGATTATTATGTATAAAGGGTCTGTAAAATGAACCTTGGCGGTTTGTTTGATGTATTTAAATTGAACCAACTCCTATGGTTGAGTCTTTAATTTAAACCCTAATAAGAGTGAGTTTGACTGACCCAGCCTTGGCGAGAGCTAGGTCGGCTGCCGTGGGTCCTTAGGGTTCATCCTTGGAAAACGTGAGGCTACCACATTTGGGAGTATCAAAGCTTAAGTTAGAAATTAGCCTGTAAGGTTGTGAAGGCCCTATTTTTATGAAGTGAAAATAAGTAATTGGAGTTATAAATTGTATTCGAACTTACATAACGTTGATTACGGTTGTAGGTTATGGATGGAGACGGAATTAATGGTAACCGTACCCCACCTAGGAGGCCTTGGATTTTGCCTGCAATATGATTTTACTGCGAGGGGCTGGAGGTCCACACTAGAGTGGAGCCAGTTTCCAGGTTAATCCTATGCTTGCTTGAGAGACTATACCTACCTAACCTTGTGCGTGTTAGTAATTGTGAATGAGAGAAAGACTTTAACCCGTACTGCCCAGTTGGCAAATGTGGAAATAGTAGAGCCACGAGAAGTTGAACAGAATCTTTGAGTGCTAGGGTTTGGGAACTTCAAGCGATGGCAAACGTTTTGATCGATTGACTAGTACCATACGAGACCGTACAGAGGGTATCATGACCTACTATGAGATGTTGGTTGAGGAGCTAGTGAGCTTGAGTTAGAGGGCAAGGCGGTGAGAGCTCCAGTGTTGGGCAGTCATCAGTGATGGACATTAAGGGAGGTGGCCAGCAAGGAGTCAGGGAGGGCTTCTCCCACCTATAGCCAGAGACCTGCCTTGATAGTGACCCCTGGAGGACCGATTTCCCACACCTTGAGTTAATTTGTGGCTAAAACTTAAGGGGTCCCATCTGCTTTATGTTTTGGATGGATGTATTAAACTAATATTTATACTTTGAATTCTAAGATGTTGTTATACTGTTGTGTTGTATTTGCTTTTCGAGGTTGGTGTATGATGCTTTTCAATGCAAGTTGTTTTAGTAAATCAATGTTGCCTACAAACATTTTCTTTTCCCACTTTCTAACTCATGCTTATAAAAATACTTATATATATGTATATATAAATGGAATGGAAGAGAAGGAAGGAAGACCACGTGAGCAACCATAAAATCTAGATGATGGAGCCTACCCACCCCCATGGACATGAGCAGCGGTGAGGAAGCGAGAGACTCAATAGTGGAAGCGTTGAGCCGCATGACTAATCTTTAGAGTGTGTGACCCGATCGGCAAGACCTAGGGCCTAGGGCAAGCTAGAGAGGGCTGGAGAATGTAGGAGAATAGGGCCCCTCAAAGGTTTGAAAAGTTCTCTCCTTCAAGTTTGTTGAAGGACCTAACCACGACAAGCAAGCAATGGCCGGAGAATATGGTTAATATCTTCAGGGCCTTAGGCTGTATAGAAGAGCGGCAAGTAACCTTTGTCGTCTTTCAATTTGAGGGAGCCACGAGAGCCTGGTGGAATGTGATCAGAGAGAAGTGGGCTAGAAACCAAGCGCCATGGACATGGGCTAACTTCACTAGGAGTTTAACTAGTATTTTCCCTCTCTAGTTAAAGAGAGACAGGAGGATGAATTTATGCAGCTACACTAAGGGATTCTAAGTGTGGTAGAGTATGAGACTTAGTTTACCCACCTATCCAAATTTGCCCTCGAACTAGTTGCTTGCAGACCAGTGTGCTGCTTTTGTCCGATGCCAGTCGGAGATCTAGAAGGCCTTGACAAGCACCCATGCCTACTTTCTAGAGCTCAAGGGTAGAAAGCACCAAAACCAAGTTAAGGCCTTCCAAAATAGGAAGCAGGAGTTTACGGTGGCGTGCTGGGGAGGTTAGGAGAGATCAGCCTTGAGAAGTTGGATGGGGACCCGAGGAGATGATTTGTAACGGACAGGGAAAAGGGCAAAAATGGCCCACATCTCAACCTAAGTAGAACCTGACAAGCTTCGCCAACCTTATGGATTTTGTGGTAAGACAAACCACAATGAGAATGACTGCTAGAGAAAGACCGGGAAAGGGTGTTTGGCGTGTGGGAGTTGAAACACGTTGTCGCAACTACCTAGTCACTAGAATCAAGGGCGGGGGCTCAATCATTGAACCGTCCTAACCCAAACCTCCGGATAGGGGAAATCAGCCTAGGTTTCCAGGAGGAATTTACTCATTGATCCTGAAGAGGTGCGGACCGATTGGAAGTAGTGGAAGGTACCATTCCCCTTTTCCAAAGACTAGCTAAAATTTTGATTGATCCAAGTGCTAGTCACTCATTCGTAAATCCTAACTTTATGTGTGGAATAAATATTAAACCTGATCTTTTACCTTTTGACCTAATAGTACAAACACCCATGGGGGATCAATGTTTGGTAACCAGTAAAGTCTGTAGGAACTATGATTGGTGGATAGGAGAAAGAAAGTTGTTAGCAGATTTGATTGCTTTGCCTATCAAGGGTTATGATGTCATACTGGGGATGGATAGTTTAGCTCGACTCCATGTGCAGCTATATTGTAGGATGAAGGTGATCGAATTCCATATTCTGAGAGAACCTACACTAAGATTTCATGCAAAATGGGGTTTAGCTTCTTCCGCGCTCATTTCAAGGATTCAAGCTAGAAAACGTGCCCATAGTGAATGAGTATCCGGATGTGTTTCCTGAGGAACTGGTATCTTTACCCCCAATAAGGGGCATCGAGTTTAAAATTAAACTTACCCCTGGAGCAGCACCTATTTCCAAGACTCTATATCGGATGGCACCGGCTGAGTTTAAGGAATTAAAATTGCAATTACAAGATTTACTGGAAAGGGATTTCATTCACCAACATAAAGTGGCTCCTCTTCCCATTGACACCATTGCTGATTATCAATATGGGACGGCTCCTCTTCCTATTGACTAGCATTGTGTGTGTCCTCTTTTTGTTGAGTGTTAGTAAATATCTCTTCATCCATGCAACAAAAAAATTTAATGAATAAGTTGTATAATTAGAAAATCATATATATTTTAGGACATAAAATCATATATATAGACATACAATGTGTTTAAATATACTTAAAGCATTATTTTAAGAGTTCCTAAAATTACAGCTTTCAAATCTTCTAGTGGCAGAATTGCTCTCTTCATTAACATGCATAAAAAATTTCAATCACATACAAAATAAAAAGGTTTGTAAAATCAAATTTAGTAATCTACCTATACTGCTAGTATTAAGAGCCAACTGAGTGGCACATTGATTCTAAATATCCATAAAGCCTTGTACATTAGGTTAGTTTTTCTTGTATAACCCTTGCCTTGATTGGTTCTTCTTGAGCATCAAATACTTCTTGTGCTTGTCAAGAACTCTCAGCCCAATATTATTGATGAGCCCTTCCATTTTGTCCAAAAAAGAGGATCTTGAAAAACAAATACACATTTTATGCACAAAATGAAAATGAAAGCAATGCCCATCCAAAGTTGCCATCTGAAGAAATTAGTCTTCTTCAATCCGAGCAGACTTGGTCAAGGCGAGTGGAGCTCAACTGTTGAAGAGCCAAACTCGAGGGAATCAGAGACTAAAGAGGAAAAAGTGTGAGGGGCCTCGACTTAAGTCCCGAAGGTCATTCCAAAGGTCAAGTCAATTTCCTAGAGATGTAGAGTAAGAATGTCTGTAAGAAAGTGATCATCAAATCGTCCTCCTACTTTGGGGACGTACATGTATTTATATGTATCTCCTTATAAAATTAGAATAGAGAAATTGTATTGTAGTAGGATAAGGTAACTTCAACTTACCTTATTGATATGTTCTTCCTAGTAATTGGCGTAATCATGATTCCCAATTGATATGGGTAATCTTCATCAATCAAATTCCTTTCATGATCTTAATTTTGAATATTTAAAGTAAATTACTCCGATGAGCTGAGTTGTGAAGGCAACCTAAACCAGCAGGGCTGCCGAGCTTGCCGTCCACATGGTGAGCATGCAATGCCTACCTTTTCACTATCTATATTGGCATATGCTCAAAAAAAAGTTTGCAATCAATCGATTATAAGATGTTTTATTAATCTATTATGAAACACAACCACATGAAAATTAGGGGAAAATAGCTAATATTTTTAGAATTTGATCATCAGAATTTGATTCAACACATTTGATTATTAACAAATAACATAATTGATCTCTCCTTAATGTGAGGACTCGTAACCTTATTTCAATTTTCATTTTATTATATTCTATTTTATTTTTATTATATTTTATTTAAATATTCCATCTCACCTGCATCGGCATAAAAAATTTGTCTTATTTGTCATGCATAATTGAATCGACTCATTTCTTTTACTGCATGAATGTCTAATTTCATGCTCAAAATTAGGGTTCAACCAGTAGAAAAGAGGTATTAGCGATATAAGTAATGGATCAGTATAAACTAGTGAAAAAAGAAAATGGAGTTAATGGTGTCGCATCGGAACACTATTTAAAGTTCACTTTCTTGATTATAACTAAAATATCTTCCTCCACTAAAAGCATTTCATTTCACTAAACAAGAACTACATTTTGCTTCTTTCCTTTCACTATTCCCTCTCTCTTTTTCTCTCTCTTTGGCCGAACAAAGAAGCTCCATTTTTGGGAGGAAATTTTCAATTTTTCTTGCTCAAATATTGCTCCATTCTTCACCCAATCTTCTTAGCACCTTGAGGGCAACTTAATCCTTGAAGACTAAAGCTTGTGGATGTGGTTTTGGTGGATCTTGGGCTAGCACAACTTAGGATTTTCGCTTGGAAGAGAGAGGTATCATGCTCAACCTTCATCCCTTGTTGCTTTATTAGCTAGATCTAAGTAGACCTATGATATTTTGGCTTGTATCTTGAGTTGAGAGGTTTAAAAATCCCTATTTAGGTAGTGGACTTGAGGTGGTCTTTAGGTAGATGCCTTGAGGAATTTTCTTGTACTTTGTGGTTGTTGTGATTTGTTGATATCATCTCGATTTGGGAGAGAAAGTTGTTGGAAAAAAAATTTGGGGAAAAGTTAGCAAGCTGTCCGAATTTTCTGTTCCATTTTTCAGCTTTAATTTCAAAAATTTTGTGGCTTTATTTGATGCTATAAGGTTTATCAAATGTTGGGTTATACGTGTATTGAATGTCTCTTGAAAATCTTGCCATTTGGTTGAGTAACTTTTGACTTAAGTGAAGAAGTAGCAAGCTGGAAAATTTATTGCTTTTCTTGGCTGAATGTACTTTCATTTTAACTTGGTTTTGTGAAACATTTAAGTATATTTTGACTAAGTTTTACTCAAGAAACCCTGTTGGATGTTGGACTTTGAGTTGTGGGTGAGTTGATCAAATTGTGCTTGAAAAATGGTGAAAGAAAGAGGTTTCTATCGCCGAGGTTTGCTAGAATTTCAAAAAAACAAAACACCTGAACCAGCATTTGATAAACTATCGTAACATGGTGAACAAGAGCCAAAATCAAGTGCCATTTGCGATGTTTGAAACTAGACTCAAAGGGCTTTTCAATAGTATAAAATTTCCACTCTGGTTCATTTTTCATAAATTGCAGCTAGCCAGCACAATTGACTGATTTTGAAACCTGTTATTCCTGCAACCATGTAGCTGTAGCAAGTTGTCACTAAATTTAAATCATTTTGTAAACTGAATTTCCAAATGATTTCATCTAACAACTTTTAGTGTTTTGAATCTAGTTTCCAACGGTATAAACCATGTTAATTTTGGACTTATATAGCCCTAGTTATGAGCTGTGAAAGAAACTGTGACACTTGAGACAAACTTGGAAAGTTTGAGTGACACGAGAAAAGTAGGTTTTAGTGCTCACTAAAGCTGGAATGGATAGTTTTAATAGTTATTTTTTGCCCAGGTGATCAAGGCAATCTTGAGGGCGAGCCAACCTTGGAAGTCTAAGGAATTTCTTGCTTGCTGCTTGTTAATTGGTAAGTGTTCAAGCGCGTGTTTATTGTACTTAACTTGACATGATTGAATTGCTTGAATATGACATGACTTTGTGAAGGCAAGTGTGTACTTTATCGCGCTCGCATTCCTTGGATTGAGTTATTGCCTTATTGGACATGATTGATTGATATTGCTTGTACTTGTGATAACTCGCCTGTCGACTGAGCGTTGACTCATCCATTTAATTGTCACTTGTCACTTGTGGGGATGCCTAAAACCCATTGACTAGTCAATCGAATCAACTCGGGAAAAAGAGGTTTGGTCGGAAAAATTGACGAACATTAGGAATTGAACTTGAACTTGAACTTAAACGGTATACTCGAGTATTACCAATTGAATTGCTTGATGTGCAGGCCCGGTATAGGGGGTGTAAGTAGACGGGTGAGGGCGTGTAAGTGGAGTCCTCGATTTTTATGAGTGTGTGGTTGACGGAGTGTCAACATAATTGATTAAAAGCTACTTGACCTCGTGACTCATATTTGACATGATCGTGGCAAATTGGAAATCTTCAAGCGGGAGTAAGTGCTACATCCCAGAGGATGGTAGTCACCTCTACGCCCCATGACCACCTGTATCCTTTTATTGTGTGTTATTTACTTGCTTTATGTGAAATTTTGTTATTTTTACTTCCTTGATTGTTATAAAGGTTATGAGTGCAAGTTGACTAGTATGTTGCATGTTTTCTTGAACCTCATTGGATTTTAACTCACCCCTTTAAGTTTGATTTTCCTTAACAGGGTGATGAAATGAAGGGATCTTAGCAGCACTAGTCTTGACCAATCTTCTGTTAGGTTGTTGATATTTTGTATATTTTTGGGCTAGTGTTAGTAAATGTGAATTGAACTTGAGATGTATTTGAGACACAATTAAGATGTAATAGAGGTAGGATTTGAGATTTTGCGTAAATATTGACTCTTAGTGGTTAATTTTAAATATTACACTTGGCTTGCTAGTGTTTCCGGCGAGAGTTGTGCAGACGGCGCGCCGAACCTTTTGGTTCGTCTTACGGGGAGGTGGGGTCGTCACATTTAAACTTTCAAAGAGTTGAAAAGAAAATCGGTACTCAACCTATTTCGACAGCTCATGGTCGACTTCTTCAATAATCCACTCTATTGCACCATCAAAGAAAAATTTATTAGAATACTATCAATAAAAGGGGCATTAAACTGAAGACTATGAATGATCCGCCCTGCAGCGATTGGTACATGCTCCAATATGAATAACTGCAAGAGAAAGTGAAGAGTTAATCCAAACGTGATTTACAAAGGGGAAAAAGCTATAACTATAAATAAACTATATCAAAATAAAATAAATAAACAAAATAATTATATTTATCAACATAAAATAGTAATCTCCCCCTAGAAAACAGGTTCGTTTGAATTTGATTCTTCTCAAACTAATTTGAAGACTACTCCCCATGCATAATTTTAGATTCTATCAACATCTTGTAGGAAAATTAAAATAAATAGGAAGGACTGCATTATTGGGGGGCAGGAATAATTACAATTTTACTAAATATAGGACCCGTATCCATATAGCAGTGTCATCTTCCTATTGAAATTCACGAAGTGTCTAGAGACTTCAGACTAAAGCTACCTCTTTCAAAGGGTTAAACTCTGACTCTCACCCAACAATCTCGCATATAATGTATTTAAATTTTTATTATCAAGATCTCTTGTAATAACTAGTTTGTCATCTATCGGCAGACTTGTTATTCATAATACATTTTTCAATTAAAAGAATAGTTTCTCTTTTCCAAATACTAAACATCCCTTTTTATCATCATAATAATTGACCAGAGCTGTTAAGAGTGTGGATTAGTGATCAGCAGTTCCACAATCTTCATTAGACTACTGAATCCGCTTCCACATAATTCAGAAATTGTGTTTACAATACTTGAAATATTTTTTTCATAAAATCAATAACCTTCGGAGTCCTCCTACAAAAAGAAAAGTAATTGGAATCAAATTAAACATTACTAAGAGTTGGGTTTGCATTAGGATTTCACAAAACACAATAGATAGAAATTGATTCTTCTATCTCATGAGGGATTTGAATTGCATTTATTGCAAATGTCCAAACTTCATTCTCAGAGTTCTCAAATTATTGTGTTCTTGAAACAATTCGATACTCGTAATGTGACCTATTTTTTTCATGATAACATTCCTCTAATGTAGCATTCTTTCTTCTTGGATGCATTGTTAAAAATGTTAAAATGCTTATTGAACTATAGAGCAACTACCAAACAATAAATAAATAGGAAACACGTAATTAATATAACTATGGTAGAAATAGGCATTGTAGTTGCAACCACTACAAATATTCGTTTCAATATATCTTAAGAAATCAAATATAAATTAATTCAAACATATAACTTAGCAGAATATATAATAAAACAAAACTTGAATATACCTAATGTAGAAATACACACTATAGTTGTAATCACTTTAAATATTCATTTCACTATGTATATACTTAATTAAAGAAAAACCAATTGAAATATATAACTAACAAAAGTACATAATAAAATCTGTGACAGCCCCACTTCTCCCTAAGGCGAACCCTAGGGTATCAGCGGGCCGCCTGCCCAGCTCTCGCCGGGACTCACTGCTGATACTCCATCATATTACATACCTCAAATAATTACAATGCAAGATCTTCGAATAATAATTACATTTCTGACTAGTCCAAATACACCAAAAGTCCAACCGTCTAATATTACAAATAGTACATGAGGTAACTCGGCTAGTCACACCATGAAAGATTACTTTCTGCTTTCCTTCACCTCGAGCCCTGGGGGGGGAAAAAGAAATAAAATATTTTGGGGTGAGCTATAAGCTCAGTAAGGTTCCAAGAAAACAAATATTTTAGACTTTAATTGTTTTGTCAGAGCACGAAAACATTGAAATATTCACATTTTTGAAATGACGGGAAAAGTACCTTTCACTAAAAATTTGCAAGACGAAAACAGTTCACGAAATAAGGTAATTCATCACACTCAAACAAATAACACTTACCACTCAAACACTTAACAACCGCATATGCAATGCAATTAATATTCAAGAATACTCACATGTAATAGCAAGTTAAATGGAAATTACTTTCACAGCAATTATTTCACTTGTACATATTAGTAAATCAATACGTAAAACAAGCACATCACAAATAAGTTGACAAACAATGAGTAATAGTAACATTGAGATCCCAAAGGCATTGGGATCAGACCATCTATTTGGTCAGGGAATAACATTCACCATTGAGACCCCAAGGCAACTCTTGAGGTCAGACCATCCAAGTAGTCAAAGAGCCACACTAACATTGACATCTCAAAGGCATCCCTTGAGATCAAACCATTCAAGTGGTCAGAGTGCAACATTGACATTGAGACCCCAAAGGCATTTCTTGGGATCAAACCATCCAAGTGGTCAGAGAGTAACATTGACATTGAGACCCCAAAGGCATTTCTTGGGATCAAACCATCCAAGTGGTCAGAGAGTAACATTGACATTGAGACCCCAAAGGCATTTCTTGGGATCAAACCACCCAAGTGGTCATTTATCACTAACAATATCACATTTCACTCATCATATATCACACAACACATGCATTCAAGAACCATATATGGAGTTTAGGCCGAATGCAATAAGGTACACCCTTATCCAAGCGTCCACTTATCACGTTCAATTAGAGAGCACCCAAACCCCAATTTTCACTTCAATAAATCAGCTTAAAAGTACTTATAAATCACTTCAAAGGTAAATCAAATCGTCACACTCGTAAACCAATGCAAGTCGATAGTAAATTTGTGGTAAAGTATTCCACAAAGGATTCCTTCAAACAATATTAACACAAAAATAATTTTAGTAGAACATTTCTTTTAAGACAAGTTGGAACAAACTAGTAGTCAAATTGTCAATTGAAAAGGGTTTGGAACACTCACCAACGTGCCTCGGTCACCCTCGATATCACCTTCGAGCCCTACCAAAACAATACTTAAAATCACTCAAAACAGCAAAGAGAGCACATGCATGGGTGCTCGAACCAAAACGGACGACATTAGATTCACAATGGAAAGCACACACTACAAGGTGTGAAAAGCAGATTTGACACCTTTTGCCATTTTGATCATAACTCATGGTACGAGTGTCATATTGAAGTGCACGAGGTGCCGTTTCGAAACTAAGAGAACAATCTATAACTTTCATGAAGACCATTTTTACCCAGATTCACTCTTTCTGGGTCAAAAGTGTGGAAACAGGTTCAGGAATTTTCACGTCAGAATTTCCGACAGGCTAGATTCAAATGATCATAACTCGGCACTCACAAATCCAAATCAAGAAATTCCAGCGGCATTGGAAAGCTAACATACAAGGCTACAACTCTTAAGCAGACATCAAAAGTAAAAACATTCATTTTCCTTGTCAAAATGACCCACTACAGAAGCAAAATAAGATTCCTGACAGAAACAGGGCATTAGGGGTAATTTAGTCATTTCACATGATACAGTGGTCCGATTCATCTGAAAATTTACAGGTAGAATCCTCACTCAATTCTCTACAACTTTCATGCTTTGTGCTAAAGCTAATTCAACCTCCATCATACTCAAATAATCAGACCAAATTCGGACAGAAAAATTGAACAGCAATTAACCCTATTGATTTCTTCTTGGCTGAAGCTTTACACAAGAAAATCCAACAATCTATACCATAAATTCATCTAAGAAGCTAAACATGATCCTCAATCAAGTCAAAACAACAACAAAATCCAACAACTTCATCAACTTAATCAAAATTCCAGCTTGTAAAGATAGGAAGAATACCTTTCTAACTTAGTGCAACTCCAAGTTCCCAAGTGCAATCTTCTCCTCCTAGCTCCAAATCAAGATTAGATATTGAAGTTGGATGAAATCTCAAGTTTTCCCCTCTTTTTTTTCCTCTCTTTTCTTTCCTTCCTTTCCACGGTTTTCTCCTCTTATTTTCAGCCTTGCTAGTCGGCTTCTTGAAGCTTCAAGTGACTAATAGATTAAACTCCTTAGATATTTATGCTTAGTCAACTAGTCAACCATGTCATGCCAAACTAATCCTTTCATTTGAGTTGTATTTCACTCTTGCCCCAAGTGATTTCTTTTCCTATCAATTAAGTCCATAAGTTGTAAATCCAACTTAGTCCAATAATACTTAGTCACACCTAGTTAGGTCACTAATCACCCATTTACCGTAATTAACTCCCGTGAGCATGCAAGTTCACACCGAAAATTCATGAAATAACAAACGTTTGATTTGTACATATAATTAGGGTTTCGAGAAAATATATTAGGGTTAGTACATTTAGGGTTTAGTGTGCAAACAAATTAGGGTTTTGTCAAAATTTAGGGTTTTCAAAGCAAACTAGGGTTTAATTTCAAATTAGGGTTTTTAAACTTGTAAAACAAAATAGTTAAAACAAAACACTTTAAGAAGTAAAACAACCATATAAACACCTTGGCAAACAATAATTACTATAATTAGCATTATTTAATATTTTCCAAAAACTTGGGAAAAAAATCGGGGCCTCACAAAATCAAACTAATCCATCCACCAAAGCCATTCTTTAATACATCAGCCACAAACACTATCATTCTCATACACTTGCTATCTAAAATAATCAAGATTAGAAGAAAAATCAGACAAGATAATGTTTATATTAGCATTTATGTGATCCAATGGTTACCAAGTTTTTGAATAAGGTGGGGTAATGTACTAAGTTTTTGGATACTAGCACAGCTCCATGATGTGGTGCATTTCAATTGACCTAACCCTTCTTTTTTCTTATCCTTATGAATTTTACCTACTAGATTATTAAAAGCGCAATCATTCTTACTAATTTTGATCAAAGTTTTGATCTCTCATTGTTCACCATGAGGAAGAATATTATATTTATCAATTTCTTTAACACAACAAATTTTCTTGACTCTTCCTCATGTAAAATATTTCTGTTGGGTCCAAATGATAGATCGGTCAGTGGGTGAAAAGTAGGAACAACCACAGGGCGCCGATTATGAGACATAGAAAGATACAAAAGATTGTTCCTAACAAGAGGCAGAGGGGTATCGGCCAAGGGATGAAAACTTATTCTTTGGTAGGTCTGCCGAGGTATGGGTTGAGGGATGAAGGGGCCAATCCGAAGTGACCAATAGACAAGGAGATGGTCATGGACCGAATAAATCGGCATGTAAGAAAGCAGGGTCGCTCGACGGACAAACATCCCACCGCCAGGAGCGAGTGGGAGTTCAGCAGTAGGCGGTTGGCATGACCCAATATTCTGGGAAGTGGTAGACAGCACTATCCCCTATTCCACAAATCGGCAAAGAAATGGGAAGTGGGTGAGGAGCAAGACACGCGATTTCGGGAAAAGCGGTTGCAAAGTGGTGTCTATAAATACCAATGAGCATTTCAGCAATGGGGGACATCATAAAACACAACAACAAAATCAGAGTAGAGTAGCAAGTAGGAATAGCTTTAGATAGCTGTTTTCATTTGTGATCGACTTGTTCATGTTTTTTACTTCATACCAGAGTTCAGCCTTTTCATTTTCGTAATCAACTTGTTCATGTTCTTTATTTCATACCAGAATTCAGTCTTTTCATTTCGCAATCGGCTTGTTCGTATTATTTGTTTCCTTCGGTTATTTAGTCTCGAGTTCTTTTAGTGCATCAGCATCATTTTTAGCATCTTTTCAATACTTATTCCTTTCAACCGCCATCGCCGCGGGTTTAAGTCCTTGAGGCCACTCCAGAAGCGGACGAAACAATCATCTAGAAATCAGGACAATCGGCGCATCAAGACCAGAACATCACCTAATCGGTGGTCTAAAGTTTTCCTAGTTTTCGGCAACAAATTAGGTGGCACGGGCGTAGAGCCGATTCTCAATCGGCAAGTGTTTGTAGATTGCGGGCCTAGGTTTATGCCTTCGGTGGGACACGAAGCAAGAAACAAAATGGCAAGGAAAGATACAGCTTGGGGCGCCTAGTATCGGAGGAAGAAACCTGGCCGGCGGCCTGGGGAAAGAGCGGTCGACCCTGACGCTAATGGATGGTGTGGCAGAACAAGTTGTTCAACGTCTTAGGGTCACGCCTGGACCAGCAAGAAAGGAAATACAAAGAGGAAGCGGCCCATTAGAGAGAAAAATGGACAGGGGCTCTAGACACACTTCGACAAGACACCAGGGAGGAGGTGGTCACCGAAATTAAGGGAATTAAGGAGTCGACCGCACAGTTGCGAGACATGCTGGAGGACGGGATACGGAAGTTATGTTTAGAGGTCGAGACAGCGGCAGATAGTCTCGGCTCTAGGTTCGACGTGCGAACCGACCTCTTAGTAGCCGATATGAGGAGGTTGGCGGCCTCTGTTGAGTCTCTGACAGGGGGGCAAGTGGAATTGCTAAAAGCGGGTTGTAGCACTCCTCGACCTTGTCAAAGGCGGTGGGGGGCAAAGAATCGCATGTCAGCGGGGTCTGCATTCATTGGCGGACAAAGGGAAGCGGTGGCGGGAAATAAAACGTCGCCGAATGGAGTCACCTCTACCGCCAGGTGAATCGGGGATTCGAGGGAGCGAGTCCCAAAGTCGCCGGTCGAGGCGGGTTAAAGAACATACGGTATTCCCACCAGGGGGATCGCTGGAATCTGATGGCGGCCATGATGCGTTGATCTGCAGAACCGGGCGGACCAACACAAGTCCATATATACCCCGGCGATGAGGAACCGGTTGGGTCCATCCGGTAGGTGACCTAGGGGCACAAAGCTATGGCGAGAGCACAGCGCGGTGGAGCACCGAATCTGATGGTGTCGGAGGAGGCGAAGGATCCCCATTCGCACCGATCCTGACTCGGTAAGGGTAGCAACGGCGAAGGGAAGCTTCTATGGGATCGATCCAACAGACCGATTAGGATTCCGTGAAATGATCAACAAGTTGTGCTTGCGGAGGGAAGCTGACATATCGCTTAAAGCCTTACCCCGAGTAGGTCAACTACACTTACATCTTTTCACGCGGTTACCAGTTCCCGGAGTTCATCAAATTCTCTGGGGACTACAGACAATCTACCCCTTGAACACATTGGTGATTCAGCATCCAATGTGGGGAAGCCGGGGCCAACGACTTTTGAAGTTGAGGTTGTTTCCGTATTCGCTAACAGGCGTGGCCTTCGATTGGTACACCAAATTAGAACCCTATTCAATAGAGGAATGGGGCTAGATGGAACGATCCTTCCACAACCGGTTTCACAACCAGTTACCGGAGTTGAAGTTCACCGATGTAAGTCACATGGAGCAAAAAGTAGGGGAAACTACCAGTCAATTCCTAAACCGATTTAAGCTGGCTAAGATGCGGTGTACATGAAGGTCTGAAGGGAATCATGAGTAGGCTGCTATGATAAGGATGAGGATGAGAATTTGAAGCAAAAACATTGAAGGTAAAAGCGTTGGGATCTTGGGATCTTATCAACGTGCACCGATTTGAGAAGGATCAAGAAGCGTGAAGTCGAAGCGGGCAGAGCCATCGAGAGTTAGCTTTTAAAGATGTTGAACCCAGCGTGGCATACGTCCAAGAGGAACAAGGGGAATATGGAAGTTGTCCAGAAGTAGACGCCGCCGAAATCATCGGCAACAGGATTTTTACCTGCCAGGCTCTGGTGCCACCCAAAGGCAGCGGCGAGCTAGATTTGGGCGGAGTAGCATTCAATACTGTTTGAAGGGAAGAGACCCTCAGGCTTGATGAAATGGTATAGCTTGACGCAGGCGATCTTCGACTTTAAAGGAAGAAGGGTAAAGTTCCCACAAAACTATCGGCAGTCGAAACCAGAGGAGCTGTCGGCAATGAATTCTGTAAGTATCACGGCACCTTCTCGCACTTCACCAATAACTGCACGATTTTCAGGAACTATATCTAGAGAGCTATCAAAAAGGAGTTGTTTAAATTCATCGACGAGCCTATAGGGCCGATCGGGGTGGAGAAGAATCCTTTTCAACACTTTGCGGACATCAACGTGGTCAACATTGAGTAGACCCACGATCTCGAACAAGGCATAAGCAGGCCGAATTTGCCCCAGCCGTCATCACAGGTAGTCTCCAAGTGTACTGAAAACAGGAGGTGCACACAATGTCTTCAGCGATACCAGCTGATCGTGGGCCATGCTCGGATCTCGGGATGTCGAAGAGATGTCTATAGCCAGGAAAGCGAGGAGGAAGCGGCGGATAACGCTGATTAATGGCGAACCCCAAACGTGGTTGGAGAAGCGCGAGGTCCGTGCTAGTCGTTGGAAAGCGGTTTGCCCAAATCATGACGGGTGGCCGGCCGGAACCATCGGTACCTACATCTAGTTAGAGCGCGAAGAATCGGTTGGGGAGAAAGGAAGAAGGCTGGTCACACATGGACGGCAGCGAAGGATCGACACACCAACTGGCGGTGCCGTCCGATACATTCGCACTTGCAGAAAATGTCACCGCCGTGGCGTACCTAGAATGGTGAGGTGGACCCTGAGATTGGCGGGTGGCGGTAGTCAGCATCTAAGTTCCACCGCCAATGGAAAATGACAAAACAAAAAACGGGCGTCGGCAGAACAAAACAACCCAGGTTGAGCGAATGGAAACCTAAGGAAGGAAGTTGCTAAAACCGAGTACCACGAGCGGTACAGCCAAGACGGACCGAACCATTGGAGGTTGGTTCCCTTACCCGGCAGGTCAACATGGTAGTGGCCTTACCGATGCACTCTATCAGGGAAGAAAAGTCGGTGGAAGAGGAGGTCACTAATGAAACACCGCCAGTCGTCGAGTTTGGGGACGTTGATCTTTGTGAAGCATGACCAGCGTGGGTGAAATCCAGATCATCAAGAGCATGGGCGCCCCAGATAGGATACTTCTCCTACGGCCCGAGGACTCGATAGCCAAACATTCGAGGCCACTATTCATTGAGGCTTAGATCGAGGAGGTCCTAACATCACGGATCTTGGTGGATAACGGCGCTACCGTCAACATTCTGCCAGCAGGCATGATGAAGAGACTTAGGAAGACACATGAGGATCTGGTACCCACCGACATCACTGTAAGCAACTTCACCGGCGGGGCCACCGACACGTGGGGAGTGCTCCCCTTGAAGGTGTCAGTCAGCAGCAAGATGCTGATGACATCCTTCTTTGTGGTTGACGCTGCATCCATTTATAACGCACTATTGGGAAAAGACTGGATACATTTATCTAGATGCGTGCCATCCTCGTTGCATCAAGTATTGATACTATGGAATGGTAACGATGCCGAAATGATTCGAGCTGATGCAAGGCCCTTCAAGAGCGACGCAAACACCGTCGAGGCCATCTACTACTGCAATAATATCGTTCCAAACCATTTCGCCAGAAAGAAGTTGGAAAAGTGACCTAGCCTCGGCAATGCGTTAGCACCAACGACTACAGCCCAGTGGCACGCAGTCAACAGGGAGATCAGCAGGTCGTGTCACGTGAGCTGTCGGCCGCTCAAGATTGCATACATCCCGTTTAATGATGATAAGTGAAGAAGAAGCAAGAACTGCGGCGAAGTTAGAAACAGGAGATCGGCTACCGCCGAAAAACGGATGGAAGTATGTCGGACATATGCGCGAATTGAGTATATGAGGGAACAACCAGCCGACGAAAATCCGTTCGATGGCCGGCGATGTCATATAAGAAGAAGACATCAAGAAAGAAGCCCATGTAGTTGAATTAAACAAATTGGCCACGGCACCGGCCAAAATGGACGACGTTAAATTGGAAGTCAAAGACCCTGTGCGAGAGATCGACCTGGGGGATGAAGGTGGGACGAGACCTACCTTCATCAGTGCCAGTTTATCGACTCATCACCAGGACCAACTAACCGAGGTGCTGAGGCGGTTTAGGAATTGTTTCACTTGGGATTACAGCGAGATGCCTAGCTTAGACCGTAAGTTAGTGAAACACAATATCCCTTTGAAACCCGGATATCAACCTCACAAACAACTACCCCAAAGGTTCTCGGAGGAGGTAGTCGTCAAAGTTAAGGAAGAGGTGGAACGTTTGCTTCTGGTTGATTTCATAGAGGTGGCCATCTACGCAGAGTGGCTGTCGAATGTCGTGCCGGTGATCAAGAAGAATGGTAAGACTAGGGTGTGTACTGATTTCAGAAACCTAAACCTAGCATCCCCGAAAGACGAGTATCCGATGCCAGTCGCTGATCTGTTGGTGGACTCGTCAGTAGGAAATAAGATTATAACGTTTGAAGTATTTTCGGAGGTACCTAGCTCGGTGGTCCTCATCCTTTCGATCATTAATGGCCGCCACCTCATGAGCAATTTCAGTACTGCGGAACGGATTCCATTTAATCCGATAACAATTTTCAAAAGATATGATATCGGCACGGAGTTTACCTTTAGAGGTGGCCGACGGCCTTTTACGCTTGATATATTCCTGAGTTGTTGACGGAAGAAGCTTTGCATGCAGGGCCTCGACATTGTCGCTGCGAAAATGGAGGAAGTCACCCCACCATGCCAAATAGTCCTCAGTAGTGATCCCAAGCTTAGGGAAAGGCACGAAGGCAAACTGTTTCATTATTCGGCACTCAGCCTTACGGAAGTTTCGATAATCGGTGGCATCCTCAAAGCTGGGTCTAGAGTCATGGGAGTTGTAAAGGTAAGAAGGGAAAGCCGTAATGGCTTGCATCAGACCAAACTGTCGGCCCACGAATTGGGGGCAGTACAGCTCGACACCAACTTTGATTTGCTTGAACTTCGAGACAGGAGGGATATGGTCGTAGCCGTAGTCTAGGTGTCGACACACCAAGTATGACTTCCAGATGACCTCTTGTTCCGCCTTCTCCTCGGCAGATAGATCCGTACGAGAAGCGGTGAAAGCAAACCATGAGGGCGAAAATCGGCGGCTGTAAACCACGTCATAAGCAAGGCTGACCGCAGGAGATTCGTCATAAAACAAACGAATGTAGTCGGTAAAGCGCAGAGAGTTCAGAGGCTTGTTCAAAAATGGGGTGCTCAACAGGTTCAGCGCCTCTGGCAAAGCAACGTCGACAGGTCTCACCTAGGGAAAATAACCTTGCAACCAGATCTGAAGGAACCACATCGGCCCCTGGACAGTCAGGAAGGACTGAAGTTCGAACAAACCTCGATATATGTGATAGAGCACAGCAGGCGCTAGGGCCAATCGGCACCCATTCACCAGGGCCAAAGCGACATGATAGAAATCTTAGGTGATTTGGAGGGCTGAGGTGCCGAAAATGTATCGGCAAAGCTAGAAGACCAGAAAGTTGATGTGCTCGTCATTGGAGGCTGAAGATTTGGACTTGGGTTTGAAAGCGAAATCCAAAAAGTGACCATAGGACTTTGTTTCCTTGCTGATGGGACCGTAGTTGCCCCGAGTCTTGGTCAGGTGAAGTTCAACACCCACATTCTCCCCGTGAGGAGGAAGCTCGGTGATGGCACTGATGTCCATTACCGTCGGCGTTATGGGACCGCAGGAGAAGAGGAAAGTGTTGGAAGAGGTGCTACAGAAGCATCGAGCCGCGGCTAGAAGCTCGAAGTCAGGCAGGATGGCGGATTTACACAGCTCTATGGCATAAAAAATGCCAATAGATTTCCAGAGAGTGGCAAATTGAGGCTTCAGCCTCTCGACCCATTGGCAGAAACGGGTATTGATGTCCCGTTTATCTATTCCCCATGGCCATGTCCGGAGCTGAGGAATCGATCCCCGGAAAACATTGGTGGTGTACAGAAGAAGGGTCTCAGTGGTGTCTAGTTCTTCTTTATCGGGGCCCGACGACGGGATGGGGACCTACTCAATGAGTGACTTCTTGTAGGCATGGAAGCAGGGGGCCAGAACCGGCCGAGAATGCAGTGAAAAGATCAAGGCATGGTTGTATGGTTTGGTGGCACCGACAGGAGACGGAGGAGTCGCGGGGGCACTGGAAGCTTTCATGATCGGTCGGAGGAAAAAGGAAAGGAAAATGATAGCTGAAGAGAAACCAGAGAAGCCGGGAGTAAAAGGGGCAGAGAAGAAGAGGCGAAGAAGTTGAAGGGGGAAAAGTGTGAGAAATAAAAGGAAAGGTCGAGAGTTCGATTATAAATAAAAGTGGAGCAAGATGGGAAAGGTTTTTTGAAATTTGAAGTACTGATTGACAGCTGCGGGTAGGAGCCTTCAAAGATTGATGGTCTAAGCATAAGGATCAAGGAGTCCAAGTCTGAAGGATATGCACCAAATCTCGAGTCGAGCAGCCAATGGGAGATGACACGCGATGGCGGGGAAAAGGACGAACACGGTTAGAAGGACAGATGGAAACGACAAATACACGTCAAATGTACAATCGGCGACATACAACCGATCGATTTACATTTTGGAACTAAATGATCGATCGATCAGTGGTTGAAAAGTAGGAACAACCACAGGGCACCGATTATGAGGCATAGAAGGATACAAAAGATCGTTCCTAGCAGTACGCACCGACGGTATCGGCGGCCAAGGGATGAAGAGCCGACTTATTCTTTGGTAAAGGCGCCGATGGTATCAGCAGTTGAGAGATGAAGGGGCCAATCCCAGTAGAGTGACCAATACTTGGCAAGGAGATGGGGGTCATGGACTGCCGAATGAATCGACGTAAGAAGACCGAGTGGTCGGCGGTTAATAAACATCCACTACCGAAGCAGTGGGAGTTCAATAGAAAGCGGTTGGCATGACCCAATATTCTAGGAAGTGGTAGACAGCACTATCCCCACTATTCACAAAATCAGCAGCAAATGGGGAAGTGGGTGAGGAGCAAGACCCGCACCGATTTTGGGAGAAAACGGTTGCAAAGTGGTGTCTATAAATACCAATGAGCATTTCAGCAATGGGGGACATCATAAAACACAACAATAAAATCAGAGTCGGGTAGCAAGTAGGAATAGCTTTTAGATAGCTCTTTTCATTTCGCAGTCAGCTTGTTCATGTTCTTTACTTCATACCAGAGTTCAGCCTTTTCATTTTCGCAATCAGCTTGTTCATGTTCTTTATTTCATACCAGAATTCAGTCTTTTCATTTCGCAATCGGCTTGTTCGTATTATTTATTTCCTTTCAGTATTTAGTCTCGAGTTCTTCTAGTGCATCAGCATCATTTTTAGTATCTTTTCAATACGTATTCCTTTCAACCGCCATCAGCACGGGATTTAAGTCCTTGACGCCACTCAAGGCGGACGAACAGCAATCATCTAGAAGTCAGGACAATCGGCGCATCAAGACCAGAACATCACCTAATCGGTGGTCTAGAGTTTTCCTAGTTTTCGGCAACAAATTAGGTGGCACGCGCGTAGAGCTGATTCTCAATCGGCAAGTGTTCGTGGATTGCAGAAATCGGCACGAACAATTTCAATAAGGGGTTCTGTTCTCAAACATTCAATTAGTTATAAGTTACACTGTTGATAGACATCTTTGCATCTATACACCAAAAAAGATAGATTAATAAAACAGTTGTAAAATTACAAAATCATATCATGCATGGGAAGAAAGAATATTAGTTTGGCAACCGATATCGAATATGTCATCTTGTTGATCGCCAACATGGAGTTGCTTCTCTTCCCATTGATCACTATTGCATATCACTAACATGGGATGGTTCCTCTTCCTATTGATTGGCATTATACGTGTCCTCTTGCTAATGATCATCATTAAATGCTTCTTATTTCTGTTGACTTGTACAGAACATGTCCTCTTGTTGTTGATTGTTAGTAAATATATCGTCATCTATACTATACAGAAAGGTATAATAGAAGAATGAAATTAGTGAATAAATTGTAAAATTAGAAAATCACATATATTGTTAGATATAAAGTCATACATACATATATATATATATATATATATATATCTGTGTGTGTGTGCACACACACATACAGCATGTTCAAACATGCCTAAAGTATTATTTCAATATATCCTAGATTTATAGCTTTCAAATCTTCCAGTGACAGATTTGCTCTCTTCATTACTATAAATAAAAAAATAATTACAAACATGTACAAAATAAAAAGCATTATGTAATCAAATTTAGTAAATTACTTGTATTGTTCGTGTTAAGAACCAAACTGAGGGCTCATGAGAATATTATCAATAGGAGGGGCATCAAATTGAGGGCTATGAATGATCAGCCCAATACCATCGAGCACGTGCTCTAATATGAATAACTGCAAAAGAAATTGAAAAATTAATTCAAATATGATATAAGTAGGAAAAAAAATATAAGCACAAATAAATTATACCAAAATTAAATAAATAAATATCCTTATCGACAAAAAATAGAAATGTCCCATCAGAGAGCTAGTTCCCTTGAATTTGACTCTTCTCAAACTATTTTGCAGAAATGCCAGTATTGCTGCCCCCATGCATAATCTTTCATCCTATCAATATTTTGTAGAAAATTTAAATAGATAGAAGAGGTTGCATGATTGAATGTGGGAATGATTACTGATCCCATTAAATATAGGATCAATGTCTGTACAGTAGCATTGTCTCCCTATTGAAATTTACCGAATGTCTTCCCTAAAGACTTTAGACTAAAGTTCCTCTTTTGCAGGGTTAAAACTCTAACTCTTGCCCAACAATCTTGTATATAAAGCATTTAAATTTTATCAAGATCTCTGGTGAACACCGACATGCCGTCTATTAGCAGACCTGTTATTCTTAATGCATCTTCCAATTTAAAAAATAATTTCTCTCCCTGAAGACTAAACATTCTTTTTCATTACCAAAATAATTGACTATAGCTATCAAGAATGTGGGCTAATGATCAGCAGTTCCATGAGCTTCAATAAGCTAGCAAATTCACTTCCACATAATCGTATCTTGACAAATTTATGAACTATGTTTATAACATTTGAAATATTTTTTGCAAAATCAATAATTTTACATTTGAAATATTTTTTGCAAAATCAATAATTTCTAAGGTTCTCCTACAAAAGATTAATTGGAATCAAATTAAATAACTATAACTACAATAGAAGAACAAAGACGTTTTCCTAAAATATTTTTCTAAAAACTGGTGGAGCAAATGAATATACTTACTGAGTTTGGGCCATTAGTAGTGGTTTCAACAATTTAACTTTACTTAAGATTTTTACCCGAGGAAGAAATGAGAGTGTTTACAATAGTTCAGAGTCCAAAACATAATCACGCGATAGTATATTAATATAGTTAACAAAAAAAAAACTAATTCATGGCATCAGTGCAAGAAGAAAAATTCTAAAGAACTCAAATCAAAGTTTGATACTTAAATTATTCATACAAAATAACATCTACATTTTTAAATAGATTTCTTTAGTGCAATGCAATCAAACAATTAATCCTAATACCTTTGTGAAAATTAAAGGACATTACCTATTCCAAATAATTATGCTTATTTAAGACTTGTATGTGTTAAGAGTGGACATTATATATAGCACAATGTCTTCTAATAAAAAACTTGATCAAAAACTTGAAATTAATAAATTTGAAACTTATAACACACCACGTTTCAATAGTAATCCATATTACTTTAGTGTTCAAGCTCAAAATTGTGACAGCCCCATTTCTCCCTAGGGCGAACCCTAGGGTATCGGCGGGCCGCCTGCCCAGCTCTCGCTGGGACTCACTACAGTCCTCAATCATATTACAAACTTCAAATAATTACAATGCAAGATCTTCAAATAATAATTACATTTCCAATGAATCCAAGTACTCCAACAGGCTAACTGTCCAAGATTACAAATAGTACAAGAGATAATCCTGCCAGTCATACTATGAAAGATCACTTCCTGCTTTCCTTCATCTTGAGCCCTGGGGGGAAAACTAAAATATTTTTGGGGTGAGCTAAAGCTCAGTGAGGTTCCGAGAAAGCAAATATTTTAGAATTTCACTATTTTATCAGAGTACAAAACATTGGAACATTCAAATGTTTGAAATCACGGGAAGAGTATTTTTCACTAGAAATTTGCAAGACGAAAACAATTCATGACTAATTCAATTCATCACACAAGCACTTTGACAAATAATCAAGCACACCCACAGGACACTTTTCAACCAGGAGAGAACAATACTCGGGCCGCTTCGACTCGGAGATCAGTACTCACGAGGAGACTTGCCCGGATTGTCTCAACTAGGACAACAGTGCTTAATAAACATTCAATCAACTATAAAAGGATACAGTGCTCACTTGGAGCTATTTCACTGGTCTACTTCACCTTATAACTCCTGAGCAATCCCCTTAGTTCATCTGGCCATCGCTTTATCCCTCCAAAGGTAATACTCGAGTATACCGTGCCGTGCCCTAAGTACCAACCTACCCGACCGAGTCCGCTTCTGGCTCGAATAGGCCGATAACGAAGGGGGAAAGGCCTTGTTCAGCCAATGTGGTAAAGTACACATGGCCTACATCATGCGCAAGTAATGATCAATCAAGACCAAGGAGTTTATGTTTTAAGATAAAGCTTTCCAACCTATCCGGCCACACTAATGGCGTACTCAAGTAGGCTTTTGACCCACCGATCGCTCAAGAAGGTGGTCTTAGATAGGCTTTCTAGCAAAAGGGTCTTGAGACCCAGTTCAGTCGATGCGATAAAGTACACGTCGACCTACAAGTAGTAAATGATGCGATAAAATACACATCGGACTACAAGGGGTAAAATGCTCCTTGGTACACCACTATCCAACAATCAAGTGATCAACAAACAATCAAGGAAACAAGTAATTATTTCAACTAATAAATAATAACACTTAAACAAATAACACATGAAACATTTAATTAATATTCAAGGACACTCAAAAGCAAAAGCAACATGTAAAATCAAGTAACAATCACTTCAACAATAAATTATTTTACCTACACACATTAATTTGAAACACAATTCCTTTGAAATCAATTTCTTTTGAAACCACGAGTAAATTAGGTCATTGACCAATATGTGTGAAAACATAGTTGAAATAATAGCGAAATATTTACAAATAAGTTAACATATAGTTTGAACACTTTCAAATACCAGGAAAATATTTCATTCAGAAAAGTAGTAGTAACGGGATATTTCATGTAAAACCAGCGAAAAGCTAGTCTAAAAATCAAGTAGAACAAGTTTAACAAGCAAGTGGAATAAGTTCGAAAACAAGTTGGAAAGCAAGTGTGAAAACAATTTTGGAAATAAGATCGAACAATCATCTAGATTTTAACAATTTAACGAACCAAGTTATTTCATACGACAAACTACATTAAACATCAAAAGAAGTTTGTAAGAGTTTCAAACACATTTTGAAATACTTACAAATAATTGGAAAATGTGTCATTTAAAAGATTAGTAGTAACATGTTTCATGCGTAAATAAATGGGAAAACAAATTAGGACATGTTTGAAAACAAGTTAAAACAAGATGAGAGCAAATTTGAAAACAAGTGAAGTAGTAGGTTAGTGAACCATTTCACAAGTAATAACATGAGTAGCAAGTTTGTGATAGCAAGATCAAAGTAAGGTAGTAGTAAAACAGTTTAGTTGAATCGAGTTGGAACACTCACCAAATTTCACACTCGTCCACATAAATCACCAATCACCATTTAACCTTCATGGCATAATTGAATCCTGAGATCAACATAATATAACAAGAATTTACCACTTCTAACTCATAACAAGTGAAAAACTTTCATTTGAAACCCTCAAGCAACTCACATTAATAATCCAACTTAATCCCCCAAAATTAGTGTCCAAACTTACTAAACCTTTAGCTCAAATCAAGGGAAGAACTTCAAACATTTAGAGCAAGAGTCCAGGTATAAAATGGAGTGAAAATATTATTTTGAACCAAGAAAAGTATTTGAACCAAACCAAAATGAAGGAATGAGTATAAAAGAGAAACATCAACTTTGGCAGATTTGACACCTCCCGGTGTTTTGATCAAAACCAGAGCTACACTTATCGGATTGAGTTGAATTTTACACCGTTTCGAAACTAAGACATAGCTCTAAAATTTTTGTGAAGCCATCGAAATTCACTTCATGCATTTTCGTAGTCAAAAATAGCAATTACAGAGACTTAAGAAAACTGTCGGGTTACGTCAGGAAAGCAGGAGCAGCTTCGGTAGAAAATCCATAACTCAATGTAGAAATATCGAAATTGAGTGCCGTTAGTGGCATTTAAAACTAGATTCATAGGGATTTCATTGGTACAAAAATCAGACTCTAGTTCGTTGCCAATTGATACCAGAAAATCTGACAAGTTGGCTGAAACTAGAGACTGTCGGGTAAACAGGGGAGCAGAACAGTCAGGGGTATTTTGGACATTTCTCATGATACAGTGATCCGATTGATCTGAAATTTTCTGGGTGGAAAGATAACTAAAATACCTACAACTTTCATGTTTTGAGAAAGAACTGGTTTGGACTCTAACATGGTCAAATTCGCAGAGGAATTGAACACAAAAATCTGGAATTTAAGATCAAACAGTTGGTGTGCAATCTTCCCTACTTCATCAAACGAATTTACCAAGCAATGATATCCATCCAAAATCTGTCCTCAGCTATCCTAATCCATTCTAAACATCAACCACAAGCTATACTACAAGATTCAAGGATTGAACAAGCTAGGTTACCTCTAAAACCTTCAAGAAGCAAAGCTGAAAATTGGACAAGGAAGCAGCCAGCAGTCATCTTGTCCTTCCTCCCTCTCTTGGCTGCCTTTTCATCATCCCAAGATGGAACAAAGCCCTTCAATGATTCCTCAAACTTTCCTTTGGTCACCAAGGAAGAACACCCCTCAAGTTCCTCTCTTTTCTCTCTTTTCTTCTTCTTTCCCTCACGGTTTCTTTCCCCTTTTTTTTTCAGCCTTGCAGCCGATCCTCTTGGCTGCCTTTTTGCTAGGAAATTAAGTCCCTTTGATAGTTATTTAGTTTGGTCAAAATTGGGTCCAAGTCCAAGTCAACTATCTCAAGCCAATTCAACCTAGCAACTTCAATGATCTTTCACCTTGGCCCCAAATGATTTCATTTCCTAGCAATTAAGTCCACTAATGCCTAATCTCACCTACTTTAACTACTAATCACCCAAGGATTTTAATCACCTTCGCGCAACTCTCACTACCTTAACCAATCAAGATCGCAAAATATAATCCAAAATTAGGGTTTTCGAGTAAATCAAAACTTATGACACTTGAAAGACCACTGGCAAAAATACGGGATGTTACAATCTCCCCTCCTTAAAAGAATGTCGTCCTCGACATTCACTTGTACCAAACCTATTCCTGCACATCACTTCAATTTAACTTTCCATGTTGCTCATCCGATCATCAGGTACCCAACTTATCTCTTCACCACAGGCCGGTATCCTAAACAGTTGAAGCCTAGGATACACTACAGAGATCGGCAACCTAAGCTCTGATACCAACTGTGACAGCCCCACTTCTCCCTAGGGCGAACCCTAGGGTATCGGCGGGCCGCCTGCCCAGCTCTCGCGGGGACTCACTACAGTCCTCAATCATATTACAAACTTCAAATAATTACAATGCAAGATCTTCAAATAATAATTACATTTTCAATGAATCCAAGTACTCCAACAGGCTAACTGTCCAAGATTACAAATAGTACAAGAGATAATCCTGCCAGTCATACTATGAAAGATCACTTCCTGCTTTCCTTCATCTCGAGCCCTGGGGGGAAAAATAAAATATTTTTGGGGTGAGCTAAAGCTCAGTGAGGTTCCGAGAAAACAAATATTTTAGAATTTCACTATTTTATCAGAGTACAAAACATTGGAACATTCAAATGTTTGAAATCACGGGAAGAGTATTTTTCACTAGAAATTTGCAAGACGAAAACAATTCATGACTAATTCAATTCATCACACAAGCACTTTGACAAATAATCAAGCACACCCACAGGACACTTTTCAACCAGGAGAGAACAATACTGGGGCCCGCTTCGACTCGGAGATCAGTACTCACGAGGAGACTTGCCCGGATTGTCTCAACTAGGAGAACAGTGCTTAATAAACATTCAATCAACTATAAAAGGATACAGTGCTCACTTGGAGCTATTTCACTGGTCCACTTCACCTTATAACTCCTGAGCAATCCCCTTAGTTCATCTGGCCATCGCTTTATCCCTCCAAAGGTAATACTCGAGTATACCGTACCGTGCCCTAAGTACCAACCTACCCGACCGAGTCCGCTTCTGGCTCGAATAGGCCGATAACGAAGGGGGAAAGGCCTTGTTCAGCCAATGTGGTAAAGTACACATGGCCTACATCATGCGCAAGTAATGATCAATCAAGACCAAGGAGTTTATGTTTTAAGATAAAGCTTTCCAACCTATCCGGCCACACTAATGGCGTACTCAAGTAGGCTTTTGACCCACCGATCGCTCAAGAAGGTGGTCTTAGATAGGCTTTCTAGCAAAAGGGTCTTGAGACCCAGTTCAGTCGATGCGATAAAGTACACGTCGACCTACAAGTAGTAAACGATGCGATAAAATACACATCGGACTACAAGGGGTAAAATGCTCCTTGGTATACCACTATCAAACAATCAAGTTATCAACAAACAATCAAGGAAACAAGTAATTATTTCAACTAATAAATAACAACACTTAAACAAATAACACTTAACACTTAAACATTTAATTAATATTCAAGGACACTCAAAAGCAAAAGCAACATGTAAAATCAAGTAACAATCACTTCAACAATAAATTATTTTACCTGCACACATTAATTTGAAACACAATTCCTTTGAAATCAATTTCTTTTGAAACCACGAGTAAATTAGGTCATTGACCAATATGTGTGGAAACATAGTTGAAATAATAGCGAAATATTTACAAATAAGTTAACATATAGTTTGAACACTCGAAATACCAGGAAAATATTTCATTCAGAAAAGTAGTAGTAACGGGATATTTCATGTAAAAACCAGTGAAAAGCTAGTCTAAAAATCAAGTAGAACAAGTTTAACAAGCAAGTGGAATAAGTTCGAAAACAAGTTGGAAAGCAAGTGTGAAAACAATTTTGGAAATAAGATCGAACAATCATCTAGATTTTAACAATTTAACGAACCAAGTTATTTCATACGACAAACTACATTAAACATCAAAAGAAGTTTGTAAAGAGTTTCAAACACATTTTGAAATACTTACAAATAATTGGAAAATGTGTCATTTAAAAGATTAGTAGTAACATGTTTCATGCGTAAATAAATGGGGAAAACAAATTAGGACATGTTTGAAAACAAGTTAAAACAAGATGAGAGCAAATTTGAAAACAAGTGAAGTAGTAGGTTAGTGAACCATTTCACAAGTAATAACATGAGTAGCAAGTTTGTGATAGCAAGATCAAAGTAAGGTAGTAGTAAAACAGTTTAGTTGAATCGAGTTGGAACACTCACCAAATTTCACACTCGTCCACATAAATCACCAATCACCATTTAACCTTCATGGCATAATTGAATCCTGAGATCAACATAATATAACAAGAATTTACCACTTCTAACTCATAACAAGTGAAAAACTTTCATTTGAAACCCTCAAGCAACTCACATTAATAATCCAACTTAATTCCCCCAAAATTAGTGTCCAAACTTACTAAACCTTTAGCTCAAATCAAGGGAAGAACTTCAAACATTTAGAGCAAGAGTCCAGGTATAAAATGGGTGAAAATATTATTTTGAACCAAGAAAAGTATTTGAACCAAACCAAAATGAAGGAATGAGTATAAAAGAGAAACATCAACTTTGGCAGATTTGACACCTCCCGGTGTTTTGATCAAAACCAGAGCTACACTTATCGGATTGAGTTGAATTTTACACCGTTTCGAAGCTAAGACATATCTCTACAATTTTTATGAAGCCATAGAAATTCACTTCATGCATTTTCGTAGTCAACAATAGCAATTACAGAGACTTAAGAAAACTGTCGGGTTACGTCAGGAAAGCAGGAGCAGTTTCGGGAGAAAATCCATAACTCAATGTAGAAATATCGAAATTGAGTGCCGTTAGTGGCATTTAAAACTAGATTCATAGGGATTTCAATTGGTACAAAATCAGACTCTAGTTCGTTGCCAATTGATACCAGAAAATCTGACAAGTTGGCTGAAACTAGAGACTGTCGGGTAAATAGGGGAGCAGAACAGTCAGGGGTATTTTGGACATTTATCATGATACAGTGATCCGATTGCTCTGAAATTTTCTGGGTGGAAAGATAACTAAAATACCTACAACTTTCATGTTTTGAGAAAGAACTGGTTTGGACTCTAACATGGTCAAATTCGCAGAGGAATTGAACACAAAAATCTGGAATTTAAGATCAAACAGTTGGTGTGCAATCTTCCCTACTTCATCAAACGAATTTACCAAGCAATGATATCCATCCAAAATCTGTCCTCAGCTATCCTAATCCATTCTAAACATCAACCACAAGCTATACTACAAGATTCAAGGATTGAACAAGCTAGGTTACCTCTAAAACCTTCAAGAAGCAAAGCTGAAAATTGGACAGGGAAGCAGCCAGCAGTCATCTTGTCCTTCCTCCCTCTCTTGGCTGCCTTTTCATCATCCCAAGATGGAACAAAGCCCTTCAATGATTCCTCAAACTTTCCTTTGGTCACCAAGGAAGAACACCCCTCAAGTTCCTCTCTTTTCTCTCTTTTCTTCTTCTTTCCCTCACGGTTTCTTTCCCCTTTTTTTTTCAGCCTTGCAGCCGATCCTCTTGGCTGCCTTTTTGCTAGGAAATTAAGTCCCTTTGATAGTTATTTAGTTTGGTCAAAATTGGGTCCAAGTCCAAGTCAACTATCTCAAGCCAATTCAACCTAGCAACTTCAATGATCTTTCACCTTGGCCCCAAATGATTTCATTTCCTAGCAATTAAGTCCACTAATGCCTAATCTCACCTACTTTAACTACTAATCACCCAAGGATTTTAATCACCTTCGCGCAACTCTCACTACCTTAACCAATCAAGATCGCAAAATATAATCCAAAATTAGGGTTTTCGAGTAAATCAAAACTTATGACACTTGAAAGACCACTGGCAAAAATACGGGATGTTACAATCTCCCCTCCTTAAAAGAATGTCGTCCTCGACATTCACTTGTACCAAACCTATTCCTGCACATCACTTCAATTTAACTTTCCATGTTGCTCATCCGATCATCAGGTACCCAACTTATCTCTTCACCACAGGCCGGTATCCTAAACAGTTGAAGCCTAGGATACACTACAGAGATCGGCAACCTAAGCTCTGATACCAACTGTGACAGCCCCACTTCTCCCTAGGGCGAACCCTAGGGTATCGTGAGCCTCCTTCTCACGGGGACTCACTACAGTCCTCAATCATATTACAAACTTCAAATAATTACAATGCAAGATCTTCAAATAATAATTACATTTTCAATGAATCCAAGTACTCCAAAGGTCCAACTGTCCAAGATTACAAATAGTACAAGAGATAATCCCGGTCATACTATGAAAGATCACTTCCTGCTTTCCTTCATCTCGAGCCCTGGGGGGGAAAAATAAAATATTTTTGGGGTGAGCTAAAGCTCAAATGAGGTTCGAGAAACAAATATTTTAGAATTTCACTATTTTATCAGAGTACAAAACATTGGAACATTCAAATGTTTGAAATCACGGGAAGAGTATTTTTCACTAGAAATTTGCAAGACGAAAACAATTCATGACTAATTCAATTCATCACACAAGCACTTTGACAAATAATCAAGCACACCCACAGGACACTTTTCAACCAGGAGAGAACAATACTCGGGCCGCTTCGACTCGGAGATCAGTACTCACGAGGAGACTTGCCCGGATTGTCTCAACTAGGACAACAGTGCTTAATAAACATTCAATCAACTATAAAAGGATACAGTGCTCACTTGGAGCTATTTCATTGGTCTACTTCACCTTATAACTCCCCGAGCAATCCCCTTAGTTCATCGGCCATCGCTTTATCCCTCCAAAGGTAATACTCGAGTATACCGTACCGTGCCCTAAGTACCAACCTACCCGACCGAGTCCGCTTCTGGCTCGAATAGGCCGATAACGAAGGGGGAAAGGCCTTGTTCAGCCAATGTGGTAAAGTACACATGGCCTACATCATGCGCAAGTAATGATCAATCAAGACCAAGGAGTTTATGTTTTAAGATAAAGCTTTCCAACCTATCCGGCCACACTAATGGCGTACTCAAGTAGGCTTTTGACCCACCGATCGCTCAAGAAGGTGGTCTTAGATAGGCTTTCTAGCAAAAGGGTCTTGAGACCCAGTTCAGTCGATGCGATAAAGTACACGTCGACCTACAAGTAGTAAACGATGCGATAAAATACACATCGGACTACAAGGGGTAAAATGCTCCTTGGTACACCACTATCCAACAATCAAGTGATCAACAAACAATCAAGGAAACAAGTAATTATTTCAACTAATAAATAATAACACTTAAACAAATAACACTTAACACATGAAACATTTAATTAATATTCAAGGACACTCAAAAGCAAAAGCAACATGTAAAATCAAGTAACAATCACTTCAACAATAAATTATTTTACCTACACACATTAATTTGAAACACAATTCCTTTGAAATCAATTTCTTTTGAAACCACGAGTAAATTAGGTCATTGACCAATATGTGTGAAAACATAGTTGAAATAATAGCGAAATATTTACAAATAAGTTAACATATAGTTTGAACACTCGAAATACCAGGAAAATATTTCATTCAGAAAAGTAGTAGTAACGGGATATTTCATGTAAAACCAGCGAAAAGCTAGTCTAAAAATCAAGTAGAACAAGTTTAACAAGCAAGTGGAATAAGTTCGAAAACAAGTTGGAAAGCAAGTGTGAAAACAATTTTGGAAATAAGATCGAACAATCATCTAGATTTTAACAATTTAACGAACCAAGTTATTTCATACGACAAACTACATTAAACATCAAAAGAAGTTTGTAAAGAGTTTCAAACACATTTTGAAATAATTACAAATAATTGGAAAATGTGTCATTTAAAAGATTAGTAGTAACATGTTTCATGCGTAAATAAATGGGGAAAACAAATTAAGACATGTTTGAAAACAAGTTAAAACAAGATGAGAGCAAATTTGAAAACAAGTGAAGTAGTAGGTTAGTGAACCATTTCACAAGTAATAACATGAGTAGCAAGTTTGTGATAGCAAGATCAAAGTAAGGTAGTAGTAAAACAGTTTAGTTGAATCGAGTTGGAACACTCACCAAATTTCACACTCGTCCACATACATCACCAATCACCATTTAACCTTCATGGCATAATTGAATCCTGAGATCAACATAATATAACAAGAATTTACCACTTCTAACTCATAACAAGTGAAAAACTTTCATTTGAAACCCTCAAGCAACTCACATTAATAATCCAACTTAATCCCCCAAAATTAGTGTCCAAACTTACTAAACCTTTAGCTCAAATCAAGGGAAGAACTTCAAACATTTAGAGCAAGAGTCCAGGTATAAAATGGAGTGAAAATATTATTTTGAACCAAGAAAAGTATTTGAACCAAACCAAAATGAAGGAATGAGTATAAAAGAGAAACATCAACTTTGGCAGATTTGACACCTCCCGGTGTTTTGATCAAAACCAGAGCTACACTTATCGGATTGAGTTGAATTTTACACCGTTTCGAAACTAAGACATAGCTCTAAAATTTTTGTGAAGCCATCGAAATTCACTTCATGCATTTTCGTAGTCAAAAATAGCAATTACAGAGACTTAAGAAAACTGTCGGGTTACGTCAGGAAAGCAGGAGCAGCTTCGGTAGAAAATCCATAACTCAATGTAGAAATATCGAAATTGAGTGCCGTTAGTGGCATTTAAAACTAGATTCATAGGGATTTCATTGGTACAAAAATCAGACTCTAGTTCGTTGCCAATTGATACCAGAAAATCTGACAAGTTGGCTGAAACTAGAGACTGTCGGGTAAACAGGGGAGCAGAACAGTCAGGGGTATTTTGGACATTTCTCATGATACAGTGATCCGATTGATCTGAAATTTTCTGGGTGGAAAGATAACTAAAATACCTACAACTTTCATGTTTTGAGAAAGAACTGGTTTGGACTCTAACATGGTCAAATTCGCAGAGGAATTGAACACAAAAATCTGGAATTTAAGATCAAACAGTTGGTGTGCAATCTTCCCTACTTCATCAAACGAATTTACCAAGCAATGATATCCATCCAAAATCTGTCCTCAGCTATCCTAATCCATTCTAAACATCAACCACAAGCTATACTACAAGATTCAAGGATTGAACAAGCTAGGTTACCTCTAAAACCTTCAAGAAGCAAAGCTGAAAATTGGACAAGGAAGCAGCCAGCAGTCATCTTGTCCTTCCTCCCTCTCTTGGCTGCCTTTTCATCCCAAGATGGAACAAAGCCCTTCAATGATTCCTCAAACTTTCCTTTGGTCACCAAGGAAGAACACCCCTCAAGTTCCTCTCTTTTCTCTCTTTTCTTCTTCTTTCCCTCACGGTTTCTTTCCCCTTTTTTTTTCAGCCTTGCAGCCGATCCTCTTGGCTGCCTTTTTGCTAGGAAATTAAGTCCCTTTGATAGTTATTTAGTTTGGTCAAAATTGGGTCCAAGTCCAAGTCAACTATCTCAAGCCAATTCAACCTAGCAACTTCAATGATCTTTCACCTTGGCCCCAAATGATTTCATTTCCTAGCAATTAAGTCCACTAATGCCTAATCTCACCTACTTTAACTACTAATCACCCAAGGATTTTAATCACCTTCGCGCAACTCTCACTACCTTAACCAATCAAGATCGCAAAATATAATCCAAAATTAGGGTTTTCGAGTAAATCAAAACTTATGACACTTGAAAGACCACTGGCAAAAATACGGGATGTTACAAAAATGATAATCTCCTATTTTAGTAATTAAAATGATAATAGGAGACATAATCTAAATCAAATTTCACCAAAACAAAATAATTACGCATCCAAAACAAATCGACAACATAATAGCATGTGATATTAGCACCAAAATATCCTGTTCGGCATTTGATTCATCAATTTCCTTGTTTTAACTTCTAAAAACAAAAGCGTTTGGCTAAAATTAAAAACATACTAGAGCAATTTTATTTTCTAATTTCTAACTCATTAAGTAATGATGGTCTCTATTTTTTTTTTGACAAAAATTTAATCTTTTTAATAAATGAGCTTTTTATGTACCATATTTTTCATTTGTTTTCTATAATTTCTTCACTTCAAAAAACAAAAATATCAAAGTTTGAACATTTTTTTTACTTATTGAGACATAACAAGAACAAGACATATGATCATCATGTAGTAAATGACACTTAATAGGATAAACCATGGCAATGGCTATCCAACGCCACGCTACATAAATAAGTCTCAATTAAAAATGACATTGACCTCAATATGTCAAAGGCTACAGATCACAAGAATCATACATGATAATATTGGAAAATAAGTCTCAATTGTCTCATCAATTGCCCGATAATACCAAAGAATTATTTAAGGGAGGCAGGACATTAATTTAGCACAAATATTTTCTTCAGCTAGAGTGTGAAAAAACAAAAAAAAAATGCACTGTCAAGTTTGTAAAACAAAATCCAATATCCACTCTCCAGAAAAAGCTCACATAGTCGTAGTACTATATTTGCCATTGGTTACATTTGCAGCTCTAGAGTTCAAAACCATGATAAAGAGCTGAAGAACAAGAAGCTCATTTAATAAAGTAACTCAAGTGTAATCGGGACATTTGAAAAGTCTTAGTATCAGTATTTTTCAACAGCCATGCCTTTGCATGGTTATGGACAAATTGTTGGAATGTATGCCCAAAAACAATTGACTTGTTGAAATACATTCCTAATTAAAGTTTTGTATTTTATGAACTTCCAATTTTATCTGTTTAATATATGATATAACTGGTAAAAGTCCTTAGAATATTTATTAATGTGATGATAGTCACAAGAGTTGCTGACTATGAGATATCAATCACATTTATAATAAATATTCTTAAATGTCCCTAGTCATAGTATTAATGAGACAGGACATCATTAATACAGACAGACTAGTACACCGTTAGCCCCAACTTAATGTAAGTAGTGGTTGTTCTCATCAACCATGGTATAGGGATACCTAGGCTAATGTGTAGATGAATTATAGAGTAATAATTCATTGGAGTGATCCACACAGAGATCCCATTAGGATATTTAGTGCCAATGGTTGAATCTCTTATGGGAAATTGTGTAAGTGATCCTAGACTTGAGATCACCATAGTATCTTGAGTGTGAATCACTACCTTTTGATTCTGTTTCTTGTTACTCACCAGGAGTGACTTAAAGAGTAGAAATTGGGAGTAGTGTGAAGCATGGAAAGATAGTGAGTGATCAAAAGAGGATTCACCACTCCAATAGTGGGAGCTGATATCCAGTAAGGCCACTAGTTGGAATGTAATCTTAGTAGTCGACTACATTAGATTAATTGAAGAGTGTCTTCAAGTTAATCTAATCTAAGGTTAATTCCGGGAACTAGAAAATTAATTAGTCATTAAGGGAATTGGCACTTGTTCCTTATTCCCTGACTAATTGGATATCAATGGTGAAAGGATAATAATTACACGGTAATTTTACATGGAAAGGTTAGGTCGGAATTCCCCTTGATCAATTCCGAATACCTGGGTGGTTGTGATGTGTTGCTAGACACCGCTCACAATTTATAATTATGAATAATTAATTATTGTAATTAATGATAAAATAAAAGTGTTTATTTTATCTAATTCTTTAAGAATTACAATTCATAATTATTACCAGTGTATTTGGGACCTATTGGATCACACGTATAGAGATTGGGTTCTGGATTAAATTGTGTGTCCAAGTAGGGACATGGAAATAAATTCTTCTGGGGTTTAATTATAAAGATAAATAAATCCTGGGGTCATCTGACAGATAAGATAAAAGTGTTATCCTTGTTTGTCAGATAACAGAAAGAGATAACAGGGAGATCAGATGTTACGGTGGTTTGATTTTTGAATCAAACCACCTGACTCTATCCATCTCCCTTCTGTTTCTCTTCTTCTCTCTCTCTCTCTCTCCTATTAATATTGGATGTTACGATAGGAGAGAGGGTGATACTCCTGATAGTCAGAACAGAGAAAAATTCTCTCTAGAGAGAAAACTAACGTAGAGAAATACTCAGACAGTCTGAGAGTGTGAGTGAAAAGGCTAGCACCTCTCATTCTCACACACACACACACACTGATCGTAGAGACGGTCAAGAAGTGATCCAGAAGCAGTCTCGCGTGGATTATAGTGGAGGCAGGACATCTGGACTGCTGCACAAGGGTCGTCTCAGCCTTTCCAGCAAGTCAGAGACACCATCTACGGAATAAGGTAATCCTTAGAACCCCTTCTGTGAAGTCATACATAGAACTAGGGTGATTCCTGGTGGGAGTTGGGGTTTAAAATTTTAATTTTCCGCTGTGCCTGATGCCCCAATTCCTAACAGTGGTATCAGAGCCATCTCTAGCGTTTACGTATGATTTTGTATATTATTGTTCATGGGTTGTATGGTTATAGATGATATATGTATATACATGTGCAGTTCTCTGGCAAAAGTTGCAGCTTTAATTTGATTAAAGTAGTAGTTTGTAATCTGGGCAATTTTGGTTTTATATTGCAAAACTGCTGATTCAATGTTTTCTGAATTGCTGGAATTGTTGTCTGTGTTGTTACGCGAAAAGCATCGAGACGCCAATCGTTGGCTCTGGAACGGCGATTCCCGACGCGGATCCGGATCCGCGAGGCCTGGATCAGATTTGCGAATCGGATCCGCGTGAATGATTCGCGATGTTCGTCTCGCGGATACTTCTCGCGTTTCAGAAACATGGTGAGATCCGCGAACTAGGTTCGCGGATCGGTCCGCGGATCCGATTCGCGGATCCTGTTAGCAGCCCTCAGTTTCTGATCCGCGTGCGACAGGGATCCGCGAGATGTGTCTCGCGGATCAGGGTCGCGGATCCTTCAGCAAGTTTGAAACCGAAGTATGGATCCGCGAACTGGCTTCACGGATCAACTCGCGGATCCTTCTGGAGGCGCAATTCTGTGAAATAAAATTTTTGTTCGAAAAATTGAGTTTTCACTTTCTGAATATTTTTTTGATACTGATCCGAATTTTAATAGTTAAAATTTGCTGTGAAATTTTATATTTCATGTTTTATTAGGTCAGGAATTAATTTGAATTTAATTTGATTAATTCAAATAATATTCCAATTATCTCCTAATTTTGTTGGGAATTAAATTGACCTAATAAAGTTATTTTTACCAAAGTTCTCTGCACATGTATGGTCTCAAAATGTGTTTGGGATCTTGATATATATAAAATCCAAATAATTCATGAATGATTATTTTTCATGCTTTCTTTTTATTTAAAGTTGTTTAAATTTATATGAATGCATGGTGGATGGTTGTGGATAGTAACCCAATGTGATTGTGGATTGGTTGAATGGTTGTAATTTTTAATAAATAGGGCCTGCGTGTCCTGCTTTTCTCATTTCTCTAATTGTAATTTCTTTCCTCATCTAATTCTCCCTGAATGTAACTCAGGGTTTCTGATATTCTACTTGTAATGTACAATAGATAGGGATAGATGATAGGAAATTATGTTTCTAGTGTAGAAATTGTAAATTGGAAGATGAAGAAAGGAGCAATGCAACCAGAAGGAGGAAATTCGATTTTACCCTAGTCAACCGTTAATTTCCCTAATGGCCGGGGAAATTAACTTAGGAATATCCACAACCATCCACGGTTTATTTATGCTATATTTATTTCTGAAATATTTATATGCATGAATGTTGATGAGATCGCCAAATATTTTTCCAAAATCCCAAACTAAATAGAAATGTTTTGGAAAAGGAAATAAATCCCTCAAATTTAAATATTAAATCAAGACTGCCTTCCATCATGATAGTATTAAACAAAATGTGGTTATTAAGTGCTAGTTTGTTGGGATTCACCCAAGACTGCCTTACTTACTACATGTTTTTTACTATAAGAAAAGTTCTTGAGAATGATGGGTTTGATTTAACTAAAATTATGGTTTGTTGGGATTCACTCAAGACCATGAATTTTAGAGGCAAAGGTTAGGTTAATACATAAGATGTAAAATCAAGAGTTGATACCTAACGGATCTAGAAATTACAAAGGGTTGTAATTGGTAAAGTACCTACCTGTTAAGATTATTTTTGATTTGTTGGGATTCACTCAAAGTCAAAAATAATTAAGATGGGATTCTAGCCACTATGGATTTTTAGAAAAATCTCGGATCAATTTTAGAGGGTAATTGATTTGGAAAATTAGTGGAAATAAAATCATAATTTTGGAAGTTTTATGATTTTATCAAACAAAACTTTTTCTAATAAACTCTATCTTCTTTTTGTTGTAGAATGAGTAACAATTTGAGTCTATGCATCATCCTTTCTGATTATAAACTAAACGACACAAACTTTCTCGACTGGCATCGAAATGTCCTACTCGTTCTCACCCACGAGAAAATTGAGTATGTACTTGATGGGCCCATGCCTAACGAACCCGAACCTAATGCACCGGCTACTGTTAAGAATGCTTACAAGAAGCATAGGGATGATAATAGAACGGCTTCATGTATCATGATAGCATCTATGACACCCCAACTTCAACAGCAGCACATGAACATGGGGGCATATGAAATAGTTCAACACCTGAGAGAGTTGTTTGAACAACAATCTAGGACGGTGAGATATGACACCTCCAAAGAACTGTTGGTGCAAGATGGCGGAGGGAGCACCCGTTGCTCACTGCGTCTTGAAGATGATTGGGCTAATTGAAAATTAGCTGAATTGGCTTCAAGATGGACCCAGGTAAATGTTGATTTAGTTCTTCAATCTCTTGATTCTTTCTCTGGTTAGTTATGAACTATCGGATGAACAATCTGCGGCACACACTACCTCAACCGCTGAATGCTGGCTGAGAAAGAAATCAAGAAGGTGAAGGGCTCTACTAGAGTGCTTGTTGTTGCTTCATCCAGTAAAAGGAAGAGGCAAGGAAAAGGCCCAAGAAACCCAATAACAACCGCCAAGAAGCCCAAAAGGCTAAAAGGCAGACCAGTCAAGCAACCGCTTCCATTGTGAATGAGAATGGACATTGGAAGAGGAAGTAAAGGCTATCTGGAGAGTTTAAGAAGCTTGGGGAAGCTTCATCAGCAGGTACATACATGATTGAGATTAATGTTTCTACTTCCAAATCTGACTCTTGGGTATTAGATACCGGATGTGGTTCTCATATTTGCACATCTATGCAGGGTCTAAAGGACAGTTGAAAGCTGGGTAAAGGAGAAGTAACCCTACGTGTGGGCAATGGAGCAAAGGTTTTGCTTTGTAGGGACTTATTACATTAGTTTACCCAGTGGGTTAATTTTAGAATTATCAAACTGTTATTATGTTCCGGCACTTACAACAAACATCATTTCTATTTCCTGTTTGGATTTAAATGGGTTTAAGATAACCGGAGAATAAATGTTGTTCTTTTCAAAGAATGGTGTGTTTTATGGTTCTGGAAATTGGAATAACGGTTTATATATTCTAGATCTTGACAACCAAATTCTCAATATACATGAAAAGAGAATGAAGTTAGATAAACTGAATAAAACTTATCTCTGGCACTGTAGGCTTGGTCATGTAAATGAGAAACGCATTTCCAAATTACACAAATATGGGTATTTGGACTCATTTGATTATGAATCATATGATGTATGCGAGACTTGTTTACTTGGAAAAATGACCAAAATGCCCTTTACTGGTAAAGGGAGCGGGCGATGATTTACTTGGTACATACCGATGTAATGTGGGCCAATGACAATCACAGCAAGAGGTGGATTCTCGTACTTCATTACCTTCACAGATGACCATTCTAGATATGGTTATGTGTATTTAATGAAATACAAGTCTGAATCTTTTGAAAAGTTCAAAGAATTCAGAAATGAAGTAGAGAAACAAACTGGTAAAAGTATTAAAACACTACGATCTGATGCGTGGTGGTGAATACTTAGCGATGAATTTCGGTTTTATCTAAGGACAATGGAATAGTTCCACAATGGACTCCTCGGGGACACCACAACTAAATGGTGTATCGAAAGGAGAAACCGCACCTATTAGATATGAGTACGGTCCATGATGAGCCATTCGAGTGCCCAAAATCGTTATGGGGATATGCTCTAGACACGACCTCCCATACTCTTAATAGAGTACCGGTAAGGCTTTGCTTCCACACCATATGAGATATGGAAAGGAAAGAAACCAAAACAGTCTTACATGAAGGTTTGGGGTTGCCCAGCCTATGTGAAGAAGAAGGCAGTCGATAAGCTTGAAACTAGATCGACAAGTGTTTGTTTGTGGGGTATCAAGAGAGTCTATTGGATACTATTTCTACAATGGCGAGAACAAAGTGTTTGTCTCAAAGCATGCCATCTTTCTAGAAAAGAGTTTATTCTAGAAAGGCGGTGGAGTAGAATAGAACTTGAAAAAATTCAAGACACTCAACCGACATGGAGCTTGAAGAAGTTCAAGATGTCCAAACAAACGACGACTGTTGAAGAAGGGTTCAGCCCATAGTGATGAGGCAAGCGGAAGCGTGGGCGTTCAAGAGCCCGTGGGTCGGTAAGAGTGCAGCTCCGCTCCCAAGAGATATGATTTTCTTGTGAGTCGGGGAATGATGTGCTAGTCATACAAGATGATGAACCTACCAAGAGGTTCTGAACAGTCCAGACTCCTCCAAATGGTTAGAGGCCATGAACTCCGAAATGAATTCCATGTATGACAACAAGGTATGGACCTTGGTTGATCCACCTGAAGGGATAAAACCCGTAGGGTGCAAATGGGTCTTCAAGAAAAGACCGACATGGATGGTAATGTGATTACCTATAAGGCTAGGCTGGTGGCCAAAGGCTATAAGCGAGAAAGAGAATCGAATTACGATGAAACTTTCTCACCGTAGCTATGCTTAAATCCATTCGGATATTGCTTGCAATAGCACACATCATGACTATGAAATTTGGCGGATGGATGTAAAGGCGCATTCCTTAATGGGAATGCAGAGAGGATGTGTACATGACACAACACGAAGGCTTTACATCGCCAAATTCAGTCGTATGCGAGAGGTCCATTTATGGACTTAAGCAAGCATCAAGGAGCTGGAACATCCGCTTTGATGAGACAATCAAAGAGTTTGGTTTTCTCAAAAATCCGGATGAGCCTTGTGTTTACAAGAAGGTTAGTGGGAGTTCAATCGTTTTCCTTATATTATATGTGGATGACATATTAATAATGGGAAACGATATCCCAATGTTACAATCAGTAAAGGGTTGGTTATCCAAGAATTTTTTCATGAAAGATTTGGGAGAGGCAGCCTACATACTGGGCATTAAGATCTATAGAGATAGATCCAAAAGCCTGCTTGGTCTTTCACAATCTACATACGTAGATAAAGTGCTAAAGAGGTTTAGCATGGATCAGTCTAAGAAGGGTTTCTTACCTATGTCTCATGGGATAAGCCTTTCTAAGAGCATGTGTCCTAAGACACAAGCTGAGATTGACAAGATGCATAATATTCCATATGCTTCGGCAATTGGATCAATTATGTATGCTATGCTATGTACAAGACCGGATGTCTCCCATGCTCACGAGTGTCACGGCGATTTCAGAGCTAATCGGTGAAGGTCCTTTGGACAGCTGTTAAGAACATTCTTAAGTACTTAAGAAGGACTAAAGATTTGTTCTTAGTATATGGAAATGGTGAATTGGAGGTCAAGGGCTACACAGATGCAAGCTTTCAATCTGACAAGGATGACGTAAGTCACGGTCGGCTTCATCTTTACTCTCAGCGGAGGTGCCGTCTGGCGGAAGAGTTCCAAAGCAGGGACACCACAGATTCTACAACAGAGCTGAGTACATTGCAGCCGGAGGCAGCTAAGGAAGCCGTTTGGATCAAGAAGTTAGGTATGCGAACTTAGTGTGGTTCGAGCATTGTTAATCCAGTAACTGCATCTTTGTGATAACAATGGGGCTATGCCGAACAAAGGAACCTAGGTCTCATCAACGGTCCAAACATGTACTTAGAAGATTTCACCTTATTAGGGAAATCGTTGCCAGGAATGATGTAAAGATAGAGAGTCCCCAGAGGATAACATAGGTGATCCTCTTACTAAGGCACTATCTCAAAGAAACATGATAGTCATGTACTTTCATTTGGTGAGAGTTATAAATGAATTGTTTTAGTGCAAGTGGGAGGTTGTTGGAATGTATGCCCAAAAACAATTGACTTGTTGAAATACATTCCTAATTAAAGTTTTGTATTTTATGAACTTCAATTTTATCATTTAATATATGATATAGCGGTAAAGTCCTTAGAATATTTATTAATGTGATGATAGTCACAAGAGTTGCTGACTATGAGATATCAATCACATTTATAATAAATATTCTTAAATATCTAGTCATAGTATTAATAAGACGGGACATCATTATGAGACGGAACTAGTACAGTTAGCCTACTTAATGTAAGTAGTGGTTGTTCTCATCAACCATGGTATAGGGATACCTAGGCTAATGTGTAGATGAATTATAGAGTAATAATTCATTGGAGTGATCCACACAGAGATCCCATTACGATATTTGGTGCCAATGGTTGAATCTCTTATGGGAAATTGTGTAAGTGATCCTAGACTTGAGATCACCATAGTATCTTGAGTGTGAATCACTACCTTTTGATTACATTTCTTGTTACTCACCGGGAGTGACTTAAAGAATAGAAATTGGGGGTAGTGTGAAGCATGGAAAGATAGTGAGTGATCAAGAGAGGATTCATTCACCACTCCAATAGTGGGGCGATATCCGGTAAGGCCACTAGTTGGAATGTAACCTTAGTAGTCGACTACATTAGATTTGAAGAGTGTCTTCAAGTTAATCTAATCTAAGGTTAATTGGAACTAGAAAATTAATTAGTCATTAAGGGGAATTGGCACTTGTTCCTTATTCCGACTAATGGATATCAATGGTGAAAGGATAATAATTACGGTAATTTTCCATGGAAAGGTTAGGTCGAATTCCCTTGATCAATTCCGAATACACGGGTGGTTGTGATGTGTTGCTAGACACGCTCACAATTTATAATTATGAATAATTAATTATTGTAATTAATGATAAAATAAAAGTGTTTATTTTATCTAATTCTTTAAATTATAATTCATAATTATTACCGGTATTTGGGACCTATTGGATCCTGCATAGAGATTGGGTTACGATTAAATTGTGTGTCCAAGTAGGGACTTGGAAATAAATTCTTCGGGGTTTAATTATAAAGATAAATAAATCACAGGGTCATCGACGGATAAGATAAAAGTGTTATCCTTGTTTGTTAGATAGCGAGAAAGAGATAGAGGAGATCGGATGTTACGGTGGTTTGATTTTGAATCAAACCACGACTATCCTTTTCTCTTCTTCTCTCTCTCTCTCTCCTATTAATATTGGATGTTACGATAGGAGAGAGGTGATACTCGATAGTCGAGCAGAGAAAATTCTCTCGGAGAAAACTAGCGTGAAATACTTCGAGTGTGAGGTGAAAAGGCTAGCACCTCTCATTCACACACACACACACACACGATCGTAGAGGCGTCAAGAAGTGATCGTAAGCGGTCTGGCGTGGATTACAGTGGAGGTAGGACATCTGGACTGCTGCACAAGGGTCGTCTCAGCCTTTCCAGCAAGTCAGAGACACCATCTACGGATTAAGGTAATCCTCAGAACCCCTTCTGTGAAGTCATACGTAGAACTAGGGTGACTCCTGGTGGGAGTTGGGGTTTAAAATTTTAATTTTCCGCTGTGTCTGATGCCTCAATTCCTAACACAAATGGGTTTTAAGAAATTGCAAAATATGATCTTGATATTATTAGTTTCTTCTAATTCTAGTGCTTTAAAATAAACATGGCAGTCAACTAACTGCCACGCTAAAAAGTTTGAGAAGATAAAACGATCCTGAGGTATAAGTTTAAGGGGCTAAGTACAGTTAAGACATACAAAGAAAGGGTCAAGCTATGAAACCCAAACTGAACAGAAACCTATAATTGAAATGGTAACCTAAAACCCAAACTTAATAGAAAAATTGGACCAAAAAATCAATAAAAAATTAAAAAAATATATACTATATGGTACTACTATTGAAACACCTAATGTATGAAAAAACTGAGTGGAGAAATGTATGAATGAAGTATAATGTTCCAAGTGCACTTTAGGCTAATATTCTACAGCTTTGTAAGCACAACAAAATTAACAGAATCAAATGGAAGAGACAATAGATTGAATGATATCTTACAATGTAAAATAATCTAAATGTATCTCATAGGCCACACTCAGACTCCAAACTAGAAGTAAACAAAAATAACTAAATTAAGTTGCCGTATGTCGCAATATAAATCTTTTACAAGAAAGCAAATATATGTTGCTTTCTAAAACAACATATGACAACATCTTTCATCATTTAAAAGCCATAATTTGTTGTCCTTCCAACCAACACTTTTTTTTTTTTTAGAGGTAAACAGTATCAATAAATCTCAATTCACTCACAATGGTGTCATAGACACAAATAGATGAAGATATGCGGATCATATCTAACCGTCTCATGATCCTGCCAATCCCAACTGGCTGATGAATTGGCAGATATAATACTGGAAGCATTCTGGAATAGAATAGTATTCCCAATCCTCTTTCACAGGTCAATGTAGAAAGACCAAGAAAAGGGAGGGGGAAAAAAAGGAAAATTAAAGACTTATATGTGTGTGTGTGTGTATATATATATATATATATATATATATATATATATATGTAGAGGGGCTCCTCCTCCACCTTCATTGTCTTCTTCTCTCCAACTTTGCAATTGACAAGAATCAAGGGCACTTGGGACCTCCTTGCTGAGTCTTCCAAATATTATACCAAGGGCATGTTTGTTTGTTGCCGTAAGTACCCGGAGGCACACATAAGCAAGTTGCACAGCACTTGAGACAGAAAAACATGCATGGCTCCTTCCAACCAACACTTTCAATAATTATAAGTTCAGACTTGAAAAAGGACAAGGGAAGATAATTCGAAAAAGTTGTGAACTTTTACCAAGTAAGATCAACAACATCTAAAATGTTATTGTACCTTGAAAAATAACAACTAAGATTAATAGGACTAAGGAAAGCAACGAAGTTTGTATAAAAAGAAGCAGAATCCTCAAAAATGAGCAAGCTTCGACCTCTTATCCTCTTTCTATGAGAGATGGTATTAATACTAAATACTAACATAAACTTCTACAGTGTGATACTGCTATAGAAAAATTTGACAGTCTCAATTGAACGCAACAAGTTAGAAAAGAATAGAAATAAACCTTGAAATTTGGGGAGAAAATTCTTTATTTAATCTACCTTGCACAAATGATAAAACACCACAGAAAAGATGATTATCCTTACTTTGATTAAAAAAAAGGTTCCAATCAAGAAATTAGGGTTTTGATCGAGAAGGAAACTTGGATTCAGGTTAGAAAAGTTAGATCAAGCTAACCTCATCTTGACTCTATCTCCAATTCCCCTAATCTTGCAAACCGAGAGAAGGATGGTAGAAAAGTTAGATCAAGCTAAGCCTAATCAGGAAAGCAAAATCTTATAAGGAAAATTTTAGGGAAAAAGACGGTTGAGCAATGTGTGGAAGAATGTCTGAAAATTGCTTTTAAGAGAGAAAATCTGAGAAGGAGGGATTTTGAGTGTTTTAATTTTGAAAAGGGAGCAACAGCATCTAATAACTGTAAAAAATACATTCAACTAGTTAGAGACATATTTGACACAAAGCCAATCGTCCTAAGAGGGAAATTTCCAATGGAAAATCACTATTACTAATATCTTTTGTATCATTAATAAATATCTATGAAAATTTCTTTTGTATCATTAATATCTCATGCTTTTTGGGTCTCAATCACGTTTAATATTTTATATTTTATTATATGATAGACTTTCTTTGTGACACTTTTCTCTCTGAGGCGCCAAGGTTTGATGGACTATCTTAACTCTCAGGCTGAATCACTAACTCAAATGATCACTAACTCTTCAAAATAATTTTCAATAACCAATCTAAACCATTCGATCATCCACAATTTAACTACTTCAACCTTGTAATCTCAAGATACATAAAACACAATTAGAAGATCATCTTACAATCCCAAGATATAATTCAGAGTACGTAGTTATACAATCCAAAGCTTACAATACAAAACCCTCGATACAACGTTCAAATTTCTCATACAATCCCAAGATATAATTCAGAGTACGTAGTTATACAATCCAAAGCTTACAATACAAAACCCTCGATACAACGTTCAAATTTCTCAAGTCAGATACAAGAGTAAAGTCAAGCTCTAACGAGTGGTACCATCACTCGGGTTCTCAGTTCCTGTTAAGGAAAACAAATTTTAAAGAATGAGCTAAAGGTTAGTGAGTTCCAAAAGACATGCAAACACATAAGGCAAGTAATATTTATGAGTCAAGTGTTTACATCACAATTAAAGAAAGCAAGTAACAGCACATGAGAGGGATCTGGTAGCTCGGGAGCTAAGGTCCTGTGGAGCACGTCACGTGGCGGAACACGATTCGTGGTTGAGACGCTTCAGGCAACTTTCATATATCAAGTCCAAGTAGAAAACCACTTTCTCCTTACTCCACCAAAGCTGACCGGGCCCCTAACCGACATTTATATATTTGTGTATTGCTCTTCAAAAGGGACAAGGCCATATGCCAAGTCCAGAGCACACAACACGTCACGTAACCCAAGGTTCGGCAAATCTCCTCGACCTAGGGCTTTCCAACGGCTCGATTTGATAAACTCACCAAGGGGATTCAAGAATTCTCGAGAATAACAAGTACAAGGCACGTCACGTCATGACACGTCAAGATCAAGTATATCACCTTTCAAATGGGAGTGAGTGCTGTAGACACCAAATTTTTACTATTTCATTTGTTTTCTCATATTTTTATCTATTAGTATTTAATTATTTATTCTTTTTGAATATTCTAACATATTTTCTTATTTTGTAGGTTTTATGAAAAAAAAATCCCAAACTCAACTCTCAAAGCGAAATAAAATGAACAAATTTTTCCCGAAGTAGTCTCAAGCCCAATCAATAGCCAACAGAAAAGAAATGGAAAGCCCAAAGAAAAGTGAAGACCAAGTTCAGCCCATTTAGAAAAAAAAAAAACTGCCTTCAGGTATTTGTAGCGTCTTCTTCTTCATCAAACCAGTGGAACTTGTACGGAAAAGAACCTAATCCTTTTTTTTTCTTCTTCTCATTTTCCATCAAATTTTCGTACCAAAACCAGCTAGAATCTGCAATCTTATCCTCTATTTACATCAAACGTTAAAACAAAGCAACACATCATCAGATTGGGTTTCAACCGTTCATGAGTTTTTCATTTTTTGCCTCTTTTCTGAAAATTTTTGGAAACCCTATAAAACCAGGTTTAGGCTTAGGGTTCGAGGAAGAAAAAACAGGAGAGTAGAGAATAGGTGGGAAAACAAAACAAAAAAAAAAAAGTCAAAGTGGAAAAAAAAAGAGAAAGCGAAAAAAAAAGAGAAAAAGAAGAAAGTGGAAGAAACTCGACATCATCAGTAACATCTTGAAATTCATAAAGTAATAAATTTGACAAAACTCTTCTTCTTAATTTTCTTTCATTTCTCTCAACGTGAATGACGCGTTTTCTCTATTTTTCTTGATGTTATGTTTTGTGTTGGCTTAATGATTTTGCTGGAAGTTGATTATATGTGTTTAGTTTCGATTGCTTTGGTTCTAAAATAAATTTTGGGCAGAATCTTGGGTTGATTTTGATGAAAATGCTTGGCCTTGTTTTGTTGCCCTTAACCCGTTTGATAAAATGCCCCAAAGGAATTTTTCATCCATTTTGGACTGTTTTTGCTTTGCTGAATGGCGTAACTAGTTTGGGTTCTGGACTCATTGTGATGAAGAAAAGAAAAAAAACGGATGGACAGAAAATGAAAAAAAATGATGCAGATGTGTTTGAGTTCTTGATTTTTGCTTCGTTTTTGGTTTAGTTTAGGTCATTTTATGTTTTAAATGCGTTTAGAATGAAAAAGGACTGGTTTTATAAACATTTCGGTTTGAAAACTAGAATTTTTTTGTTTCAGCGAGCTTCCATTTGTTTTGGCGGATTGCGGAAATTTCAATTCGGCGACTTTTAGCGAAATTTCAGAAATCGATGTGATCGCTTGAGAACTTCATAAAAAAAATAAATTTTAATAAAATTGTTAGATTATTTTGTTTGGGTTTAAATGGGCTTTCTTATTTTTCTTATGAGTGGATTTTTGTTTATTCGTTTGGAATTTATGTATGAGAATCTGGTTAATTTGTTGGGTTTTAATTGATTTGGTTAAGTTGTTTATTTGTTTGGTTTTTTTGGTTTTATGGTTAATTTTTTTGGTTGGGTTTTGTTTGGGTTTGGCTTCAAACTTGTGTTTAAGTTCGTTTGTGTTTTAGCTTGGACTTTTAGCATCAGGCTTGTGTTTGATTTTTCTTTGGGTTTTCTTGGGCTTTTAGGCTATTTTCGTTTTGGGTTTGTCTTGGGGTTTGTTTATTTTATTTGCAGGGCTGAAAAATGTTGGCCGAATTCTTAAAAATTTCTTCAGCCCACCCTTTAACCATCAAATAATTTAGACATTGAATTTCTCAATCAGTTTCACTTTGGCCCTAAAATTTTTATTTTCTTGCACATAGGTCCCTATTTTAATTACATTTTGGTCCCTCAACTTTATTTTCGTTCAATTTTGACCCCCAATTTTTTTGGAAAATTCTGTTCGGAGTCAAAAAGTTTTCAAATATTTTCAATTGTACCCCTACTTGAATATTGACTTTGCAATTATAAATGTTTCTTTTCTTTAATTGTTAAGTGTGAGCTTCTCATATGCATTGTTTCCCTTTAACATTTTGATTTTGAGTTATTCATTTTGATTAGCATTTATTTATGGTGGTATTTTGATGTGTGTATTCTTTTGAGTAAGTGACCCAAAGTTCACATGTGAGTCGCGGGGGAGGTATATCTAAACCCTTTAGAATTCTCTCTTTATGTGCCTTGTGTGTTTTTGTTATTGCATGAATTTGCATGTTTAAATTTATTTACCTTAGTTTCATTCATTTTTAGTCTTTAATCGCTTTATTTAATTTTCCTTAATTATTTGGAAGGCACTTGAATGCCAAATTGTAATAGATAGGTTTAATTTTGCAAAAAGTGTATTTATTCTAGAAAATGTAATAGTTAGATTATTATTCAATTTTCCCTTTAGAATGTATTTAGGTTCCCAATGTAATAATTGGGATTTTATATGCTTATTTTGCATGCTTGCATGTTTATGTGTTTACTAACTTTCCTAGGGTCTTGCATTAGATACTATGCCTATGTGTTATGTGTTTATGTGTTTTTTTTATGTGTTTTACTTGTTTTATTATCATGTCTACGTGTTTATTGTGTGTAAATGTATTGGCGTTCATACTAGTCCAATGCTAGTTGTGGCCTTTATTTCGATTTCTCACTAATCAATGTTGAGTGAGAACTTTTAAACGAGGGCTAGTCAATGCTAGACCCATAATGCCGTTCATGCATTAGATACAAATTTCACACACTTTTCACTTTTAGAGTTTTCTTTTCCATTTTTGCATATTACTATTCTCCCATCCATTATCTGAAACATGTCATTTAGTTTTCTTTTTAAGTTAAAATAGATTAGCTTTTTTAGGGCATTTATCCTTTGAAATAGGGAAAAGAGCGAGTATGGCTTCTTAGTCTTAGCTTTTATTTCCTTCTATGAAAGGAAGATTTGAAGTCAAAATTTAGTCCCAGCATCCATTATATTGCATAATCCCTCTTTAGGACATACATATGCATTATTTTAAATTCTATCAAAATCATTTTTTTAAAATCAAGTTTCTTCTTCATGTTTAGCAATTCAAGTCAAAATTCCATTTTTCTTAAATTACATCTTTTGAAAATTCAAGTTCCTCTGCACTTAAAATTGATCTTTTCAAAATCCAATTTCTTTTCCTTGAGATTTTATAAAATTGCATTTCTTTTGAAAACCCTATTTTTCCACTTTTTTGTTGAGTCTCATCATTTGCATTTTTTAGTGACCTCTCGGGGATCAAATTTGGATGACACAATAATGTGATCAATTCAATCAAACCTCAAGGAACATTTTGCCCCTCGATCCAATATTAGGTTTAGTTTTGCATCCATATAGATAACATCAAATGTGATAAATTTTAAAGTTAGAATTAGAAATTTTTAACTAAATCTTGCAACTAACTTTGGTAGGTTAGAAGGTGCCTTAGAGGCAGTTACATCGAATCTTTGCCTTCCTTCTTTCAAGCATGACCCGAACCTTTTTCTCTAATTTTCAAAGAACTGGAGTGCGTCTAAAGGTTTTCTTAGTTTATTTTCATTAATTAAAATTTTGGGTGACTTGGTACACCTAAACTCTCTATACCAAGTGGCGACTCAAATTTCTAATTTTTTAGCTCCCTTTTTTAGAGTTTTTGTTTTAGGTCCAAATAAATTAGCATTTTTTAGTCCATGACCATTTCTTTTATTTTCAAAATCAAAAAAATCAATTTTTAACTAAAACCTTTTCCAACTAAAATTCAAAGCAGCAGGTTTTTTCTTTCATTTTTCAAAAAATGGGTATGCTGACGACTTAAGCGACTCAGGGACTTTTCCTAAGAGGGTCAGACACTTGATTTAGTTGATTATTTCATTTTCTAACTTTCTTATATATCACATTTGGATGTTTTAGGTTGCATTTCCTTTTTCTCTTTCTTTTCATTTCTCTTTTAGGTTTTTCCAGATCATTATCGCTTTATTGTATGTATTTTACATGATGAATGAATTATTTGTTTATTTATTTGTATTTACTTGTATGTGCTTTGCATTTGGGGTGGAAGTGATCCTACTAAACCTTCATTCTTTTATATTGGTATTCATTCCTCCTCTCAAAGGAAACTTCATGCGATGCATGCATAATTTTACCTTTTGTTTTTTTTAGGTGGCTATCCCACCTCCTTGTATGATTAGGATCGATTGCCTTGGGTATCACGGGATGGTGTGCTTTGCACCCATAGAGGTACCTAAGGGATCATTCGACCACGACTTAAGACATTGGAATTGATGACACTTTGTCTTTGGTCTGAAGGCTTGGAGACCTGTAACCTTTGTCGAGTCTAGATGCATTAGTGAGCTCAACCTCATGCATCCATGTTAGTATTACCTGGGGTGGAATCTACCTTACCAATGGGATCACTTAGCACGAGGAGGGATTCCCACCCTCTTTATTCTTATGCAATTTGTTGCTCAATGTGTTATGTGATATCTCACATTGATTAAACTAACCTTTTGTTGTCTTCCCTTTTCTTGCATTTCACAAACTCTAGAAAATAAGAGCCACGACACTCTTTTAAGACAAACCATCCTTCTAGATGAGCTATTACGTTTGAATTTATGTTTGTGCATTTAACTTGTTGTTGCATATCACTTAGGATTACCCGACATTCAAATGGGGCTCCTATAGGCCATGTTTCATTTTGCACCCTTACTTGCGTCAATAAACTGGCATCATGCATAAGCCATAGAGGGAATGCCGCGTAGGGAATCCCATGTTAGGAATAAACCACCCTTGCGTAATCCGGATATATAATCCAATGAGACTGCATGTTTATGTTTTACGTACTATCCTAAGGAGTAAAACTTCCAAGGTAAGGTGCTAAAAGTGAATTTCTGCTGATGGCTACTTGAGTGTTGAATGACACCTCAAGAGCTGATCAAGCTGGAAAAACAATACGAGGGCATGAAGTGGAAAAATCATTCAAGTATGTGGGATGTTTGCCAAACCTCTTAAGCGTGACACAGAACATTGCAATCATCCAGAGCTCTACTCAAGTATTGGGATCGAGAGATGTTCAGTTTTTGATTTGGAGAATGTGAGCTCACATTGACTTTAGAAGAGAGATTGAAGGTTTACTACAAGTACAGGGGAAAGGGCATCTGTCGTTGTATCAAATGGAGGGACGAAGGAAGCGGTTTTGCAAATTCTTAGGGACTAAAGCGAGAAAAGTCTAGACCAACATCCGGATGCAAGATCATGCCCTCTAGATTTCTTGTATGAGCGATTTGGGAAAAGGGAGTCCTATGAACAATATCATGCTGATTTCTTTATAAGTAAGGATCAATGGGAAGGGATACGCATCTATGCATTCATCTTAGCTCTAATCAATGCATTCTTGTTCCCTTAAGGCATGGAAAAGTTACTTTCTCAACCATCAATATGATTCAGAATATCTTCTTAGGGGAAATAAAGGAAAGAAGCCAAACTTTAGTTCCGATTATCATTGCAAATATTTTTATAGCCGCTACCGATTACCGGGGAGAAAGGGGTTCTTTGCTTCTAATTTGATACTCAGATCAGGCGATGGAACATTTAACAAAGAATGTTCAATCCTTTGGGGTCTTGTCTTCCAAGAAGATTGGATTGGATCACATCGAAAGTTTTTGAGAGTACTACGAATAAGCGTCTCTAACCGATTCATGCAAGAGTTTGATGGTTTGACATCGACAAAGTGCGATGGGTCTTAGATTGGACAAAGTTAGAGAGCCACATTCAAGACTGCCAAACATAGTTTCATCCCTGGCGGTACTAATAGATTGGTCGCCTATATTCCACAAGAGTGATGAGGCAATTTAGGGTATCCAGAGGTGCCGATGGTACAAGGAATGAGGAGATCAAATTTTGCACGATCAATGAGAGTGAACATGGTATTGGAAGCTTGGGAAAAATCTTGAATCTAAAGACCTTTGTTTGGATCGAGGTGAACAAATCGAGCCTAAATCACTTGAGAATATGATGAATGGATTAAGCAACAAATTTTAGCGTACAACAGAAAATGGGAAATCGAGTCTACTCTATCAGTCACGAAGAAACAGATAAATGAGTTGAAGGGAATTGGAAGATCATCAACTACAGCTTATAGTGGCGATCATGCTTTGAGTAATGTCAAATCTGAGTGAAAGAAGCAAAAAAGGCGAAAAGTTAGAGCAAACCTTGGAGGCGCTAGATAAAATTCAAGAGGAATTGGGAAGCTTAGCATAGGGAGTTCTAGAGAATCTCAGCACACTCGTTTAGTGAGGCATGAGAATTTTGTAAGAATGGTTACACAAATCATCAACGATGCTGTAAAGAATGATTAAGTTTATTGATGACTAATGAAAATTTGTGGTTGGACATTATTTTCAAAATTCACTTACAGGGTTTGAAATTGGAATTTTACTCGAAAGGAATGGCATCATGTTAGACCAACCCTTGGCAAAAAAAAGGGCTCCCCCATGGGACATACATCCGATTTATTTATATATTAGTTAACTTTATTCTTTTTTTACTTTTCTTTTTACATAAAATTTGGCAGTTCGGTTGGAAAAAACCCATACGTCAACTTCCCTCTACAATGCATTTGGATACTTTAAACATAGCTTCACAAAGCCCGTCATTAGGATCTGAGTAGAGCCTTGAGACAACTTGTAAACATGAGTTCACTACGGAGCTTTAGAAAGATCTGCAATGGTAACATCACCAGATTTTACAGCATTGGGGAACACAATTGGAGTGAGGTATTGGGAAAATTCAATGAGCTTACTTGTGAAATAGCAGCCAAAGGCGTGTGATTGATCAATTGATGGCAAATAGTAACGGTGGTATTCCGAATGACCAAGCACTTGAACCAAATGATCCATCATCCCATGCACCCAATGTTCAAACCACATTCATTTCGTCACTACAAACCACGAAATGCATTCACCTATCTTAACCCTGTTTTCCCTCACACACAACCAAATTACGTTTTGATAAACCCATCTCACAATCAATTTCCTCCCATCAACCCTCAAACCAATCTGAACATCCCACCTGACACTCAAGGACCCCACTACACTGCTCCAGAACCATTCATGCTTGATGGCATCTCGAGGGAAAGCTTTGGAAGCGGATGAGCATGCACACCTATTGATCAAAATCTGCTGAAAGGTTGGACCCGATTTGTGCGAGTTTATGAAGAAAAGTCAAGGGTTGAAGATGCAGGAGGCTTGGACTATGGCGAGCTTTGTCTCTTCCAGATGTCTGCGTTACTATGGGTTTTAAAATTCCCAAGTTCAGCAAATATGATGGGCAGGAAATCTAAGGCAGCATATATATCAAGATGTTTGCCAATAAACTTGGTAAATATGGATGATGAGTTTACCAATGCGTTTATTCCAGAGAGTCTAGAAGGTGATCTTTGGACTGGTATTCAACATTTGAAGCACAGGAGAGATCAAGACACAGGTTGGGATTTGTCCAGCGACTTTGGTAAAACAATATAGTTTAGCTTGTGAGTTGTTTACACCGGACCACCTTAGAAAGGAGAGAATACCAAGAGAGAGCCATCGGGGATCACAAGACCTATACTGGCTGGAGGAAGGCTGGCTGCCAAGGTGGAACTATGGCGAGGAGGAGTATTAGGTACTTTCATTAAAAGAGCTCCCACCTACTTTGAGGAGATCTTTTATGACAGGAAGTTCATTTGCTGCTATAATCAACAAACTTGAGGGAGTATGATGAATTTGTGAAGGTGGGAAAATTGTTAATGTGGCGTCATTAAAGTTGCAGTGGAAGTATGAATCGAAGATAATAATGGAAAAGAAACCCTTGCCAAAGAAGAAGGAAGAGAGCTGCTTTTATATGGGATCAAGACCCTCTTAGACCAAAGTTTGAAATGCCCTCATTTACCCAAACCCCATCATATTATCCAAAATCTCAACCAGTCTATCACACAGCCATTAATCCTCTTACCCTCGACCAAACTACATGAATGCCCCACCACCATTTCCCAACACACAACCTATGCTTCAAAACCGTCCTCGCCCAACACACAACCCAAGACCCCCTCTACATAATCCGAGTGTCCCAACTCAAAATCCCATCCCAATCGGTGAAGCTCAAAATCGAGAAACCATTGAGTTTTCACAAACAAGAGGCCGACCAATTGACCAATTATGAGCAACTAAGCAAGCGACTGGGCAAGATTGGTGTTATACCCCAAAATCTACCTAAGAGGGCCTCCCTCAGGTTTATGATCCTCAAGTTATCTGTGCTTATCATTCACGGAAGCCGGGGCATTATTGCTAATTGTTGGGCTCTAAAGCATAAAATACAAGATATGATTGAGGTGGAGATATTGTCACGAGAAGGAGAAATGAGCAAGGCCCAAATATTAGTAAAATCCTCTACCGAGCATAAGGGTGCTAGACTATCACTGCTGATGATGAAGAATTTGTTGATCAGGCGCCATCCATAGATGGCGAAGAGGTTGGGTGGTGAAAAGGAGCCCGGTCGTGAGGAGATAAACTAATCAGATGTTGAAGAATTCCCGTCTAATAGCGTCGATGATGTTTTAGAAGAATCTGAGCGTTTGTTGTAAAAGGGTGAACCATTTGTGTTAGAAGAGGTGTCTGCGAGAGATGGCAAGTGGTGGAACCTTTCTTTTTTGGATGTGCCTCCTTTTGAGTGGGACTCAGAACCCATCATGCTTGAATTTTGAGCAATTACAGGTTAATAACACGCAGAAGTGCCATGGAATTACAATGAATCCACCACGCTAATTGGAGACAATGGGACATTAAAGGGACTAGCTGCCATCACCAGTCGAGAGAGTTTTGAGGCAATTAGAGGCTTCGCGTTCAATCAAAGCCAAAGAAAGTTCCCTTTGCCTAAACCATACAGTGAAGAAGAAGCCCTAAACTTTTGAAAATGTTGAAAAGAGTGAGTACAAAGTGACAGAGCAATTGGATAAGATGCCAACTCCGGTCTCTATTCTAAACATGCTCTTAAATTCTGAACTACATAGGGAGGCATTTCTTAAAATTTTGAATGAAGCTCAAGTACCAAAGACATTCCTGTTGAGAATTTGCCAACATGGTGGAAAATGTTCTTGCCTCTAATCACATAAGCTTTTCTAATAGCTTCTCGACTTGGAAGGAATTGGGCATGTCGAGCTTTATACATATGGTGCGATGTAATGGTAGACTATACGAGGGTTTTGGTGGATAATGGATACACTTTGAATATCGTCCATGGAATACTCTTACCAAAGCTGGGATTTTCTGATACAAAACTCGTCCATCCATGGCGTAAAGTAAGGGGTTTGATGGTGGTAGAAGAGGAACCTATGGTCGAATGATCACGGTATTGGAAATAGGGCACACTGCTTTCGGTTCAGTCACTGTCAGGTTATGGACTTTACGGTGTTTACATTACTATTAGGAAGACCATGGATACATACTTCTAAGTGATTACCGTCATCACTTCATCAAATGTTGAGATTTGTTGCAAACGACGATTGATTCTTGTATTTCTGGCGAGCGATTGCACAATGATTGTCAATGCGGATCCAGTGGACGAGTAATAGAAAGATTCCAATTTCAACCATCATGTAGGACGCATTGTTTACGTAGAATTGAGCACGGAGGTAAATCTCTTATTCATCGGTTAATTGGACGAGCCTTGATGTTATGATAGCTAATGGAGATGATCGAGGAGGTTATGAAATAGGAAAGGAAAGGGTTTAGGACAGAATTTACAAGGGTGTGGAGCCAATAGAGTTATAACACAAAAGAACACATTTGGATTGGGATTTCGTCCGACGCCAAGGATAGAAAAGGAAATCACAAATCCATGAGCAGTGCAGCGAGAAAAAGAAGGAAGCAAATTAAGCCACAATGTTTTCCACCATTGCACTATACTTTTCACTGCCCATGCAGGTGATCATATACGAAGTGATGAGTTGGACTTCGACCGGAGAGCTTGAAGAAGGATTGTCCAGGGTGAGGTTACTTTCTTATGAACCATGGATCGAGGAATTTCCCTATAGAAGCCTTGAGTGGATGGGTGATTATCTTCCTGAATCCGAAGGAGTTTGGTAAATTAGAGGAGTTGTCTTTAGATGAAATCCATGTTCAAATGGAGTGTTATTTTCAAAAAAAAAATGTTTGATTACGATTCTTGCTTTTTTAGTTTCTTGTTTATATTATCACTTTGAGATGTCCATATATTACATTCAATGAAAAGCGTCCACTCGTGTATGGGATTTTGGGATAGTTTTGATGCGACTGAATTGTAGTGTTTGTTAAACTTTACATTTCTCTCAATTCAATCAAATGGAAGACTTCTCATTCTCTTTCAAATTTGTCTATTCATTCATTTTTTGTGTGTATATTTCAGCCTTTTTTGGGATGGCGCGAATAAAACCTTTGACCCTTTGGATATCACTTGTTTGGAATTGGATGATTGCAATCTCAATATCTCTCACGGTGGAAATCATGGAATCTGAAATTAAAATGAGTGATAATGAGGAAGAATATGAGTCTCTTTCAAAGATTCTTGAACAATATGAAAAATCTAACCAGAACTTAGAAGGCAGATCATAAATATTGGCGGTGAGACAGAGGTTAAAGAGATCAAAATCAGCATTCATTTGGATAAGGAAAGAAGAAGGAGATGATTGAATTAACTTTGTTTCAAGATGTGTTTGCATGGTTATGATGATATGTATGGAATTTCTAGAGATATGGTGCACAAATTACCCAGTCCAAATTTTCTACATTGGCTTGAAACCCCAGTTCAAACGGACACAGGTCTCAAAATAAAAGAGCAAATTATAAAACAATTCAATGCCGGGATCATTGTGGTATCTCATTATCCAATTTGGCTCTCAAATCACGTGCAGGTTCCTAAGAAGTGGAGAAGTGCGGGTGTGTGTTGACTATAGGGATGCGAATGGGGCTAGTCCAGAAAGATGACTTTCCTGCCAAATATTCATTCTCTAGACAATACTGCTGGACATGAGTGAGATCATTTTGGTGATTATTTTCTTGGGTATCATCAGATTTTAATGGCGAGAAGAAAGCGGACTACTTTTATCAACTGTGGAAACATTTTGTTATCGAGTAATGCCATTTGGACTAAAGAATCTGGTGCTACTTATCCAGCGAACTATGACCACTTTGTTCCATGATATGATGCACAAGGAAATGGAAGTTTATGTGGATGATATTATAATCAAATCTAAAGAGTTGAAGATCATCGATGATGGATTTAAGAAATTGTTTGAAAGATTGAAAGTACAACTTGAAATTGAACCACGCAAGGGGTGTGCTTTTGGGGCACCTTTGGAAAATTGTTGGGATTTGTTGTTAGTAAGAAGGGTATAGAGATAGATCCGACAAAAATTAAAGCAATCAAATATACCCATCCGAGAACTTCGAAGGATGTGAAAAGTTTTCTAGAAGGAATCAATTTTATTGCGATTTATTACCGCGTTGACTTCTACATGTTCTATTGGGGTTGTTGAAAAGAATAAGCCCGTGGATTGGAATCGAGGATTGTCAACATGCGTTTGATAAGATCAAAGAGTATTTATTGAATCCTCAGTTTAGTGCCACCCAAGTCAGGAAGCCTCGATTATGTATTTATGCACTTGATGAAGTGGTAGGGGTGTGTTTTGGGATAACACGATGAATCGGAAAAAGGAGCAAACTATTTATTATCTGATAAGAAGTTCACAGCATATGAGGCTAACTATTCTTTTCTTGAAAGGTTGTTGTGCTTTAGCATGGGGTACGCTCAAAGTGAGCACTATTTACTTGGTCATTACCAACATCTCATTTCCGTTCGATCCGTTAAAGTATTTGTTAAACAAGCCAATGCCTACGGGGCGTATGGCCAAGTGGCAAATGATTCTTTAGAGTTTGACATTATTTTCTGCATAAAGGCAATCAAGGGACAAAGGCTATTGCAGAACCATTTAGAAAATCGAGAAAGATGACTACACTCTGCGCTCTTTCGATGAAGAGATTCTATTTGTTGGGACAGTGGAAGACATGAGTGAACAGTGCCCGAATGGAATTATTTTTTTCGATGGGGCCTCAAATTCTTTTGGAGCTGGGAATTGGGCAGGTTCTTGTATCACCCGAAGGAAGCATTATCTGCCGCATTTGCTAAGTTACGATTTTCTTGCATAATAATATGGCTGAATATGAAGCCTGCATCTTTGGGTTGAAAATGGCATTAGATATGGATATCAAAGATTTGATAGTATTGATGGTGATTACGATTTGCTTCGTCCACGGACTCTCAGCGGTGGGTAGCTTCGAGATTCCAAATTGTACCATATCATTGTTGCATACTGTTTGGTTGGTAAATTCAAAATTTAGGTTTAAGCATTCAGCTTCGCAATGTCTTTGCTGATGCTTTATACTTTGTCTTCAATGATCCAACACTGGTGGTGGTCATGACATACAAGTTCAACTTCAAGAAGGGCGGAGCATTGTTTGATTGTGGAAAAGGCTTGATGGGTCCCCAGGTACAATGATATCAAGGAATTTATAAAGGCTGGATCTTATCCATTGATGTTAACAGCTATGAAAGGTTTCATTAGTCCGAATGTCTTCAAGATTTTCTACGAATGGGAAGTGCTTTACAAAAAACCGATTTGGGCCTTTTGAGGTTGTGTAGATGAAGAAGAAAGATTATATAATGAAGGAGGTGCGGTGGTGTTTGTGGATCACATATGAATGGACATTTATTGGCTAAGAAAATCATGAGAAACGGGGTTATTTTTTGGCTTACTATGGAGCATGACTTGCGTAAATTTTGTTGAAAAGTGTGTCAAGTGCCAAATGCATGGTGATGTTATACATACCCTCTGATTGCATGAATACGATTCTTGCTTGGCCATGTTGATGTGGGGAATGGATGTAGTGGAGCTATTGATCCTCCTGCTTGAATGGGCACAGCTTTATTCTAGTGGCTGTGAATATTTCACTAAAAGCTGTATCTTACAAACGCGTGACTAAGAAGGTAGTGTGATTTCATGAGAAATAATATCATCACCGTTTTGGAGTTGGAGACATTGATCGCGATGATGCCAAAACCTCAATAATGACATGGTGGATGGGCTATCACAGAAGAATTCAAAATCAAACACAAATTCTGCCATTTATTGGCCTCTTGAGATAATGGACGTGGAGCAAGCGATAAAGAATCGAAAAGATCATCAGATGATGAAAACTGAGAGATTGGCATGACTCCTTTTGCATTAATGGCATATAGAACAACAATTGGGACTTCGGGACAACTCCTTACTCTTATGTATGGAATGGAGGCAGTTACTGCAGTTGAGATTCCATGGTTCGCGTCTTGATGGAGGTTGGTTAGAAGAGGCTAGAATGGATTAAAAGCGGCCATGGCGGAGTTGTCTTTAATTGATGAGAAGCGTTTAAATCTTTACATTTGTCATGGGCAATGCAACCAGGATGGCTCGTGCTTATAATAAGAAAGTGAAACCGATTGTTCAAAGTAGGAGACAAAGTGTTGAAGCAATTCTTCTGATGAAGGAGGCTAAAATTAGCTCAAATTGCAAGGAGCCGTTTATTGTCAAAGGTGTTATCACGGAGGTGCCTCATTCTCATGGAAATGGACGAGACGGTGTTTCCCTCAACCCTATCAATTTAGACATGTGCAAAAAATTTTTTAATATGATTAAACAAGTTTCTTCAGGGTTATGAAGAGGGATTAAGGGCGCCTTCTTCCATTTGAGCAGCCTATCCCTAGTTTCCCCTTTGAGCCTTTAGAAAATTTGTTTTCTTTGGTAACCCGAGGATCTGAGCCTGTGGGGCAAATTTTATTTTTCATTAAAAGAAAAAAAAACCCATTAAATTACATTGGGACAAAAGAAAATTCATATCTATCGACCACACTAGGGCAAGTTTTGAAAATGTGATCGAATTATTTAAACCCTTGAAAATCTACTTTTCAGGTTAACATTTTTTTGCACACCGCGACCCGTTACATAAGACCAGATATTACGACCTCAAATCTTTTGCAATATTTACGAAAATTTGTCGATCAAGAGAGCACATGATGTAAACACATCTTTCTCAATTGTTAGAAGATTGTCTCCATGATGCCATTCTTGCATAAACATATTTGGATGGGGTGGGATATCATTGAACCGTTCGTCTTATTCCATATTCTTCTTCAAGGTGAAAACCGAAGGAGCACTAAGGTAGGGAATTCATGGGATACAAAAGTTGACAACGAAAGATGCAGGTGTTGAATTTTACACGTGAAGACTAGGTTAGGTGTGGGTTTAGCTTTATCTTGTTGTTCTTTGCCAACATTGAGATCAAGTGGGTGATATCGAGAAGGGTGAAGGCGTATTTTCTTCAGCGACATCCACAATTTTTTAATAACCTTGAATCATTGTTTATAAACTTTGTTATTATCGTTGTGTGCATATTCATTTTAGAAAATAATGTTGTCTAGGATGTTATATGTCTCTTATACTTTTATTGAATTTCATTGGAAAAGACAATCCTTATAATTTATATAGCGGACCTTTTTGGAACAATTTGGGATGTATATAGCAAGATCGATGGAGTGGAAGTTGAAGATTAAGAAAATTCAAAAGCGAGATCTGGGATAGTTCCATGAGAGCGACTTATTGGCATCAAAGGCTCATGTTTACATAGCTCTCAAGGCGAAAGGATCAATGATGGTGGCGTTGCCACTTTCTATGATTGTTTCCATTTTTGCAGGTTGGATTATGGGATCCTTGTCTCTATTTCCCCAAGGGATGGAGAGCATATCATTTTAGCTGAATATGGTTATGTTGGAGTAAGTTTTTTGATTGACTAAGTGGGGGCAATTTTTATTTGTCCGATCGAGTGGAATTGGCGGGTTCGGGTTAGCTAAAATAAGTTGTTCAGATTTGGATCTAATCCATCAATGGATCACGACATTCCATGCCCCGAGCAGCCTATCAGTACCCGAGGCGATGATGGGAGGGGCAACGGAACCCTCCGATTTGCAGTTTATCCATTCTTGTTTTTTTATTTTTTTATGTTTGATCTTGTGTTGATTTTTTAGACATAGGTTTAAGCGTTAGAAATATTTTAGTTAAATACTTCATAGGAGGTATATTTTGTTTAAATTTGGCTCTTTGTGCTATATATGTTGAATGTGTTTGAAAATTTGGGTTGGGGAGGAAGTTTTATCCTAGTTATAGGAAACTTTGCTAAAAAAAAAGAAAAACTTTATCTAAATTACCATTTACCCCTGAAATTGATTTGTTTTGGTTTGATTCAAAAAGGGTGCAAATGTCAATTTGGTTATAGTACTTTCATCATACGAAATAAAGCCAGTGCTATTTGAAGATCCATTTCATTTACTCAGGAAATAATCATATGTGATTAAGACATTGGCATTTTAAAATATGTTTTGTAAAATAGGGAAAATTATGCCTCGGTTTTCCTATTAAATGATTTCTTCATTGGATTTTGCAAGAAAATGATTGATATAGTTGGCAAATGATCCTTTTCAATTGATATGCTAAAAAAAAAAAAGAAAGAAAAGAAATAAAAAGAAGAAAAAAAAAACAAAGTGAAATTAAATTCTACTCAATGATTCTCATACTACTAAGTAACGGGAGGTTTAGCATCTAAAATGTTAACTTCGTAAAGCGGTACTTGAATTCAGTATACAAAGCGGTTCGAACAAGTAAAATGTTGAGTGTACAATCTTCACCTAAAGTGTGTTGGTTTCGTGTCAGACATTTTTACTATTTGTAGAGGCATATGTCAGTGGCAGGGAATCTTCACCTAAA
>CM023103.1:46007999-46175433 GCA_013103745.1 Gardenia jasminoides | reverse complement strand
TCATTTAGTTTTCAGTTACATTATTGCTTTAAAGAAACAATGTTTGTGCGTTTGATTTTAGTCTGAATAGTTCATAGCTGTACCTGTTTTCTCCGTTTCGATCTTTGACTTCTTACATGAGTTAGATTTTGGTCAATGACTAAAGTTTTGGGCCTTCCAAAATTTTGATTCTAATTAATATAATATTAACCCGGGCATATAAGTGGTAGCGATTTACTTAATTACGTAGTAGAAATTTGGTTATGGCCTTATAGTTATATGTCAGAGATGGCATTAATGAAATAATGAAAGTACAGTTTTACTGTCCTGGTGAGATATAAGACCTCAATTGTTTTTCATTAGAATGTTTTGATAGAACATTTCACTAAAAGCTTTTCACATTGCGAATTTTGTCCAATAGGCAGGCGAGGCACAATATTGAAGGAATTGATTGTTACTTTCGTTTGTTTGGCTAGGTTGTTGAATTCTTGTCTGTGGCTATATATCTACTTGTCTAGTGGAATGGTCTGCAATTATTGACGTGGAAACTTTTTTTGAAATTAACTAAATATCATAGGATTACGTAATATATACAACATTTGGTGTAAAGATTATGTTGCGTGCAGTACTAAAGGGCTTAGCGGATGCTGCCCGACTCTCGCCGGTTCGATAGCCCAAAGATATAAAGCGTTAAATTCTCACAAGACGGTATACGTTATATATATACTCATATCACTACTAGAGAGACGAGTTGAGACAACTCCCGTTGGGGTTCCTATTGTTATCAAAATACAATATACATGGCCAAAACCCCAGCGAAACAAGTGCTAAAAGCAAAAGGCCACACTATACCTCCCGTCTGTAATTTCGCTTCCAGCTTCCCCACTAAGGAAAATAAATTGAAAGGGGGTAAGCTATATGTGATGAATAATCGGGAGGGTACATACTTAAATCATTTACCCGCGATTTTCAAATCAATATAAAAGTAACACCACAAATAAGGATCTGGTGGCAAAGCCATTTCAATTTCAGCACGCTTGATCTTAGTTGACACTTTCAGATAGCCCAGATGTCAAATAGACCCATATACCACTCAGTATACCTTATCAGCCAACTCACAGCGGTCTACGATTATTAGCGAGAACGGCAGACTCATTGAGATCCCAGCATTGGGATCAGACCATCTATTTGGTGGAAAAATAACATTTACCATTGGACCAAGGCAACCCCTTGAAGTCAGACCATGGCCAGTGGTGGCCGAATACTTATTACCATTGGGGCCCAAAGTAGCCTTTGATTGATGGACATCTAAGTGACCGGTCGCACAACATGAGATCTCAAAGGCATCAGCTGAAGATCAAACCATCAAATTGGTGAGGAGAGAGCAACATTTGGCATTGAGACAAAGTAACCTTTGGGATCAGATATCCACATGGTCACTCATCACTAATAATATCATTGTAGGTTCATATATCACAAATGCATATCATTCATATATCACCACAACCACGTACATTCCAAGAACCCATATATGGAGCTTTGGTGAGTTCGATAATACGCTGATCAAGCGTCCACTTGACATTTTCGTATTATTTACGGATAAAGTCCTAATTACCACCACTTGATAGTACAAAACAGCGGTTAACAAAGTTCCAGCAGGCTTCCTCACTCTGTGAAAAGATTAAGGGAAGATTACTAAACAATCACTAAGATGCAAACCACTTAGAAACCGCCCAAACCAGCAAATGGGTACATGCATGGTTGACTAAAATGGATAAGACTAGCGGGAGAAAGCGGAAAACCTGCAGCAAAGGTAGTTTGAGCATTTGTATTACTCACCGCCAACTCAGACACCAGAGTGTCAGTTAGAATGCATGAGGTTCGAACAAGCTACAACTTCGTGAAGACAACTGCCGATTCTCTCTTTCCGTTAAAGTTCGAGGAAAGCGGTTCCAAAATTTTTCGGTCAGAAATTCAAACGGTGGTTAAATATGAGTCGCCTTCGGTGCTCACAACCCAATCCGTGGAAGTTCGTGCGTTGGAAAGCTAGAATGAAGTATAAATTTCATGTTTTGGCCATTTAAAGCTAAATCACAAAAGGATCAACCACAAGCAAGCCTGCTTGCTTCTGAATATTTCTCTGTTTTGGTTTCACATGCGAGCCATTCATGTCCGTCACACATCGAACTACGACTCAAATGCGATAAAAACATGCAGTGCAGCTCTTTACACATCCATATTGCCACGACACACACAGTATGCACAACCTTAAAGTTCCTAAACTTGAGCCAACTTATTTCACCTTCCAACAATTCCACTGCGTCAAACTTCTCCGATGCATTAATACAAGTGCAATGCTCATCAATTCCAATCATTTCCATAACTCAGTCAATCAAACCCTAACCTCAAATTCAAGTACTTCGTTTCAGTACGTATTACTATCTTCAAGAATTTAATCATCAATTCACAAAAAGCCAAATTCAAGCATTAATCTATCAGCATAAGGCATATTTCCAACTTGAGACAGAGGGAAACCCTAACCTAGCTCAGAGCCAAGGTTCAAGACAAACAAAACAATAAAACCAATCCATGGATCATCAAAAGAGCTATCAATGATCATGAATTAACCCAAAACAGAACAAAATCCATCATGTTCAGTGAATTAGCCAAATTAGAGACTTGCATATAATTTACTTCCTTGCTTATGTTTCAGAGAGGAAGTTTACCAAACTTGGTCAATCCCTCTCCAGCACCGTGGATGGTTGGACAATTAAAATCGAAAGCTTTTTTCTCTCTTTTTTCCTCTCTTTTTTTTTTTCCTTCTCTTTTTTCTGTAGCCGACCTTCTTGTCTTTCTTGTGCTAAGAGATTAAGTCTCTTAGATATTTCTCTAGTTAGTCAAAGCGTGGTCCAAGTCAAGTCAAAATGTCATGCTCAATTAAACCTACTATCTTAGGTTAATTCCAACTCTTGCCAGTAATCTTCTTTCATCAAACTAGTCATGGTGCTCAATTTAACCTAACCTATCAAAGCTTAATCACACTTACTTGAGCCTACTAATCACTAGGCACTAATCTCTCCTTTACTTGCATTAGTGGCATTCACAGGTAAAATCAAACTTGTAGTTGGACATAGAACTTAAATTTATTTTAAAACTAGAGTTTTCAGACCAAACTAGGGTTTTCATATATATATATACCAGGGGTTTTATCCAAATTTAGGGTTTTGAAACAAATTAGGGTTTAAATTTCAAATTAGGGTTTGCAAACTTGTAAAACAAAATAATTAAAATAAACACTTTTAAAGTACAACAAACCATATAAACACCTTGCCAAACAAAATAATATAATTAACATTATTTAATATTTTCCAAAATTAGGAAAAATGGGCCCTACCTAGGTTATACTGGTTTTGGGGGCCAAGTGTTTCAACTCAAGTCTAACAATAAAGTTTTGAAAAGCTGATGTGACAAAACTTCTCCTCAGGCACCCTAAGGTATCAGGTGGGCCGCTTGCCTCAGCTCTCGCCGGGACTCATAAATATGCAGCTAAAACATTAAAGCCAATCAAATCCTGAACAAATATTACATCCTTACAATCTCATTAATATACATCAAACATTCAAATCTTGTCACAAAGCTCTCCAATCATGCGTTTGTCACATCAATACAAAACAAACCCTAACTCTAAAGGTTGGCTCCTTCACTTGGGTTCTGGTCCCTTGTTGAAAACAATTTGGAAGGAGGTGAGCTAAAAGCCAGTGAGTTCCAAATGTTTTACAATTCAAATAAACAATTCAAATCATACTTCAAGTATACAATTCAAATCAAGTAGATAGACACTTAAATAGATATGGCCTTCATGAGACTACTACGAGGGACATTGCCCATCAAAGTATTCTGAGGGGGGACTTGTGAAGACCGAGCTGGTGAGGGAATTTTCATCCCTCTGACGTCACTTTATTTCATTGAAGCTAATTAGAGGGGCTTACTGTGGCATCATAATCTCTTCAATCACTATTTCACATAGAGCATTTCCTTTCGAAATAATAGTCATTCCTATTAAATCATTCCTTTAGAGGAGGCGAAACATTGTGGATCATTCACAAGTTATTTCTTGGTAAAACATTTTACTTGAAAATAGTGGTAAATCATTTCTTTGTAAACTAGCAAATCATTTCAACAATCATTCATTTACAAACAATGGCGAGATTTTCATTTAAAGAGAGTTAGAACTCTCGCACATATAGGTTCATTGCCAAACACTTTCACAATACTTTTATTTCAAATAAAGATAAGTCAGTGATGATATACCCTAAACTATCGATTTAAAAATCCAAAATCACTTCAAATCCTTGACCAGCTACTTTCATGTGTATTTGTAATCACATGTGAACTCATAGAACACTGTTTTCACATTTTCCTTAATAAAACACTTAGGTGGGGTTTATCACCTCAAAATCACTTATCTACAAAGCTCAACTCAATCTTGACAATTTTTAATATAACTTTAAAACACTTCAAACCATATCTTTATTTTCAAAATTTTATTAAGTTTAGCCTGATACTTTAAAACCCTCAAATTCTCTCAAGCGACATTTTTCACTCAAAATTCACGAGAAATTTCCGTTTCATCTTTTAAAACTCATACACTCATAAATGAACAGAAAATCGTTCTCTTGGCGATTCATTAGAACAATGCTTAAAATCTGAAATGGTGACATGAAATTACCAAGCATGGGTTTGGCCATCTTATACATTTTTCTATCACAATTTCCAACAACAAAACCCTGCTTTCTAACCATATCATGACAAATTTCACAAATATCAAACAAATCCCAACGGGTCCTCAAGTTAATTTTAGAGGCCCCTCAAGTCAGCTACCTAGGTTGGGTTCAAATTAACTTCATCTTTTGAGATAAGTTATTATATCAATATCAACCATTAGATCTAAGCTATTTAACTCTAATAAAGCTATATCTAGAGATTTAGAAACTTATACCTCCCGGGATCTAACTGCGATCCAACAAGATCAAGGATGATCTCGTGAGTTCCCACTTTCCAAAGTTGCTTCAAACCTAGCAACGGCACAAGCTTCAATCTTTGCCTTGATCCACTAGATTTGATGGTGTTTTCCCAAAGTTCAAGATCAAGTTCAAGAGTCACCCATAGCTTTCTTTCCCTTCTTTTCCTTTCTCAAAATTTGGATCTCACCCTCTTTCTCTCTTTCTCAATGGCTGCCAAGGTGGGATGAAACCCAAGCAAAATCCTTCCTCAAGCTTCACAAGTTCAAGGTGCAAGTTGAAGGAAAGAATGGAAGATCAAGATGCAGCTCCCTTCTTTTCTTCCCTCAAGAAACTGGACCAGCTCTCTCTCTCCCTTCCCTCTCTCTGACTGGAAAAGTGAAGAAGATGATGGCCTTCAATGGTGGTTTGAAGCTTCCAAGGTTGCAGGAAGAAGAAAGGGAAAGAACAAGATGACAACTCACTCTCTCTCTTGCTCTTTAGTTTCGGCCTCCCTCTCTCTCTTCCTCCAAAACAGCTGAAAATGAGGCCTCAAGGTTTCAAGAAGTCCACACTTAAGAGACAAAAAAGGCCATTTCAGCGATTAAGGAAAAGTTCCTTTTGGGCTTTTATGTAGCGTCACACTACGACAGTCCAACTTCTTGTTTTACTCCATTCAAGCCTCAATCTTAATAATATTCATAATATCACTACATATACTCAATTTCAACTTAAGTCACTAATCCGCTTTCGGTAGAAAATTAAACACTTAATTCGTAAAACCACATAAAATAATTAGTTTAAAATTCTCTAAATTGGAAAATATTCACTTTAAATATAATTCACTCATATTTGATGGTTAATACACTCTCCCAGGTTTCCTTGGTTTGGGTTCCTGAGTTAGTAGTTCACCAACTCTCACGCGGCCAGGTTGGTAGCTTACCTCTCGAGCTACTGTTCAATAGTGTAGGTGCTTGATTGGTTGGTTGTTGTTTGTAGGGACGAAAATTTTATTTTTATTTGACCTGTTTATTTAATTAATTATTTAATTTCTCTGAATATTTGTTTAATTGTTTTAAATCATTTTAATGCATTTACACCATACATTACCTCATTTTATTTTAAAACTATTTTAAACATCAATTTGATTTTGAGAAAAGAAATGGGCACGAGACAAATATTGGGACTGAGTGGCGTAAGTTGAACAAGAATGATCATGGTAGATTAAGAAGATTGGGGATTAGGTAGTGATTGGATTAAACTTCAATTGGAGCATTGGGTCAGAATTTAAAGTTGATTTTTGGACTCCATAAAGCAAAGTCTTATATTTCTTCTTCCTTTGACTTTTCACCTTACCAATCACACAAAATATCTCTCTCTTCTCCCTCATTTCAGCCCCTTCCCCCCAAATTCCTTCATTTTCATCTTCAAAATCTACTCCAAACTTCTCAAATCAACAAAGGACTTGCTCCATCTTCTCTTTTCTTGCACCTTGAAGACCTTGACTAGTGAAGCAAACCCGAGTTCTTGGAGGGAGACTTTGGTGGTTTTGGTGGCTCTTGGACACACTCAATCTAGGGTTTCTTGATCTTGAAGGAAAGTAGTTTCTCCAACTCAACCAAGCTCTTGATGTCTTTTTGGCTTTAGCTTTGATAGTTTAATATATTGTTCTTGATGAATTGGGTTGTTGAAGTGGGCTCTATGACTCCCACCTTTCTTGTTATTGGACTGCCATGATGTGTGTGTGTGTGTGATGGAATGAATTTGTGATAATTCATGGTAGTTGGAAGGCTAGGAAGAAAAGAAAAGGAAGGTTATGCATGCTTTCACTTTAGCAATTTTTATGCCCTGTTTTGCTACATATTTTCGTGAGTTTCTTGGCTATTTTTTGAGTTGAAATGTTGGTCTATGTATAGGTTTATTTGCAAAAATCATTCCATTTGGTGTGTCAAAATCCATGAAAAAATGAAGTTAAAATCTGGAAAACAGTTTAGATTTATCGAACTCTACTGCCCTGATATTAATTGCTTTGTTCACTGTCTTCCCGTGGAGTTAGCTAAATTTTTGGGTATGAATGTCATATACTGAGGTTGTTACCTGAAAAATTTTGTGTTTTTCCAGTACCATTTCGTTACTTAAATGATGTTTCAAAACTGCCTCTTTAATCTGGAAAATCTTCCCTAGCTTTGAGCACTGTTTGAGTTCATTTCGGTTTGACATTCGTTTGCTTGAATTTATGGCTGAAATTTGGTGTGAACCTAGCCTATATATGTTAGTTTTGTTGTACCAAATTCAGTAATTTTTGGACTTGAATTCATCACTCAAACAATGTCTTGAAAACTGCCCTGTATCTTCGCATTTCCAGAAATTGCAGAATTGTGAACTGCTCTTGTTTGAACTGTTGTCATTTCATGCTCGGATGTCGGAATTGAGTTCCATCAGTGGCTGTTGAAACTCCATATGTAGTACTATATTGTGTATGAATTTCAGAGGTTAACTAATTTTCTGTAATATTTGGTAAATTTTCAAAGTGCTCTGGATGTCCAGCCTGATAAGCACTGTCTCTTTACTGTAGCAGACTGTTTAACGAAAATCTGGGTTAATTTCGTCCATAATTTTAATTTGATGTCTTCTGAAAAGTTTTAGAGCTTTCAAAGAGGTTTCCATGGTACCAAATGAGCAAAATCTGACTTGTATAACTCAATTGTGATTTTTCAGATTTCTGCTCAAGTAGTAACATAGCGCTTGGGAGTTTGGTTGATAAACTTAGGAACTTATTCCTTCCTTCATATTTGGGAGGTGGTGCTGAATTACAAAGTGATCCAAACTTGAACTCCGAGAACCTTGATTGATCAGTGAATAGCTCTCACTTATTCTCAACAATTGGTGAGTGTTCAAGTGCATGTTTAATTGCTTTAAGTGATGTAAATAATTTGAAAGCATGCTTGTGCCAGTGGCGTGTGCTTGCATCCAGATATCTCAAAATGAGCTTAATTGTTTAAATGGTTTCTTGTTTAGCTGCTTGACTGTTAGTGTTTAAATTGTATATCCTTTAGGGACGTGAAACCAATCAGGGGATCCTTACCTTGTGTCCAGCAACGGGGGGCTAGGGCAAGGGATGGGTGAATTTCCATGGGTTATTACATCATTTAAAACATGGCCGGTTGTTTCATCCCTAATAGTGGGTTATAAGAAACCGCACTAAATTTAGAGTTGGGACGGTCAAGGGGTGTAAGTAGGCGGGAGGAGAAAAGTGATGAATATGGGCTGTGAGTGAGTAGTTGATGGAGTGTCAACTGTGGCTTAGATCTGGGTGAAAAAATAATTGGAAATTGCGGGAAGCGTAGGCCACAACTGTATCCTTTAAATTGTATTATTTAAAAGCTTTATTACTAAATTCTTGTTGGCTCTTTTATTGTTTTATTAATTTATTTAATTGCTTTGAGTTGCTTGTGCATGTTTTCTTAGCCTCTTGACGTTAGTTCATGTTTGTTTTCCTTAGCGGGTTTGAGGAGAGCCGTGAATCGAGGAAGTTAGTACTTTTATAGGATTTTCCACTTTGTGTAAAGATTGAAATTAATGGATGGGTGATGGTTTTACGATATTTTGGAGTTTTATCAATGTAATTTTGATGAAATTTTGGATTACATGTTTGTGAGTTTATTAGTAATTTTAATATCTTATATTGATGACTTTCACGAATGAATGTTTGGATTAATATTTGGGAATTTGTGGTGAGTCTGGCGGGAGTTAGGTAACCGATCCGTTGTGGGTTCGCCCTTGGGAGAGGAATTAGGTACATTTATTATTCCTCTTCCTATGGTGAAAGACCTTTACTTGAACCTTGGCACTTTTAATTCTTTGCCTTCTCAAGAGCTTGACTAAATGTTTCCAATTGGGCTGCGCCAATGCCTCTCTCTTATCTCCGTTTAATCCTTGGACAAACCGTGAATTCTCTTACGCTTTCGGTTGTCACTAGCTTCAAGACAAAAGCGGAAAGTTTGGTAAAGCTGCGTTTCATACTCCATGCGCTTTGAGGTTTGTGGCGTAGGATAAACTCATCCCTCCGGCTCTTGGACAATGGGTGGTAAGAACTTCTCATTAAACTCTGGGGTGGTGACCCATCCACGGGGTGCATTCTCGTCGCATTTGGCTTCGAACATTCCACCGGAACGGTATCTCAAATTGGAAAGCGGAAAATTATCACGCCGTTCTTGGGACACCTAAGGCAACAAATATATCCATCATCCTATCCGCCAACCCTGCCTTTATGTCGGGTTTGGTCCTGAAAACTTAGGTGGCAAAAACTTTTGGAACGTTCCAAAACACCGGTCCTCACCCTATGGTTATTATGCGGGCCGATTATTTGACCTTGATCACGCTGGTCAACTACCCGTTCGGTAAGTCAGCCATCCATTTGGATAGCGACGACACAGTTCTGTCTCATTCCCTGTTCCTCTCTTTCGGGTTCGACCCGACCTCGACCTCTACCGTCGACTTGGACCAGGGTTCGATAGGTTTAGTTAAATATGCTCTATTATAAACAACATATAACAATACAGGTTTAAATATATTTTTACGAAAGCACAATAAATTATCAAGAGGACACACCAAAGTATAAACAAGCATACACCAAAAATATCTGCGGTCAATGATCATTCACAAACGGTTATAAGCGGATCAAAGGTTCTACTCGAAGAACAACCGTTTCCATCACTATTTTTTATAAAACTTTTCAAAAAGTGGCATACAAAACAAAACTTCGAGTTTTATCACCAGGTTGGCCACCGAGAGGTAAAATCAACCCAAACCCGTTCTTACGACATATAGCTCAACCATACAAAGAACATACAAGGATCACATATAAATACACATGTATATACCGTCCGCGAAAAAATATGCCATCTGCCAGTCGGTTAGTTTCATTTACAATGCATATGACTCTAAAAATATCACCCGAGGGCAAAACAAGTCATCGTCTTTAGCGATAAAACCTCTGGAATGTGGGTCTCTTACTCACTTACTAGGTCCAGGTTACGGCATCTCATCTTACTAGACATAATCCAATCCTATAATATACCACAGCTTGATTCTCTCTATTGTAGCTCGATACCAACGGCATGACACTTTGGGGCATACCAAAGGGTTTAGCGGATCATACCTTGACTCGCCGGGTTCGATAGTAAAAGCGATATAAGCGTTAAATTCTCACAAGGACAATATAGCGTTATATATATATATAATATCCCTTTACAAGACCACGAGGTTAGAGAATAACTCAGTTAGGGTTTCTCACACCATATCAAATACAATATACATGTGGCCAAAACCCAAAACAAGTGCTAAAACAAAAGGCTACACTATGCCTCCCATTCAATTCCAGCATTTTCAAAACAAATTGAAAGGGTAAAGCTATATGCTTGAGTGAATAATAGGAGGGGTTTTATGTAAATCACATTACCACCAGATTTTCAAATCAATAGTAAAAGTAACACCACAAATAAGGATATGGGTGGCTTCAAGCCATTTCAATTTCCAACTTGATCTTGGTTGGCTCAGTCAACCGATAATCCGTGACCCCACGTCCCTAAGTCCTACCGTATCTTACCAACTCACGGGCGGTCTGATTTTATGGTAGCTTGAGCAACAATATCATTGAGATCCCAAAGCATTGAGATCGGACCATCTATTTGGTGGGAAAATATACATTTACCATTGAGACCAGGCAACCTTGAGATGGAGACCGTGAAGTGGTCGTAGCATTTCCATTGAGACCCAAAGTAACCTTTGAGATCGGACCATCTGGGTGGTGAGATCCTCCTAACTATTGAGATCTCAAAGGCATCCCGCGAATCAAACCATCCAAGTGAATTGAAACATTTGACATTGAGACCCAGTAACCTTTGGGATCGGACCATCCATAATCAACTGTATTTAATAATATCGTATGCAGTTCATATATCACTTCATCATATGCATTCATATATCACACTGCCGTACATTCAAGAACCATATATGGAGCTTTGGTGAGTCACGATAAAAGTACACCCTCGTCCTAACGTCCACTTAACACATTTCACATTATATTCACGGAGATAAGTCCTAATTACTTGCTTGGTGTACAAAACAAGCGGGTTAACAAAGTTGCGGTCACCATCGACCTCTTCTGTGAAAAGTTGCAGAAGATTACTCAAACAATCACTAAGGCCAAAACCACTTAGAAACACTTAAACCAGCAAATAAGGTACATGGATGGGTTATTGACTAAAAGCGGATAAGCGGGCAAAGCGGAAAACACACTAAAAGGTGTAAAGGTAGTTTTGACACCACAATGCTTACTCATAACTCAAGGTAAAAGCTCGGTTAGAATGCATGAGGTGCGTTTGAAGCTAAGAGAACAAGCTACAACTTTCAGGAAGACAACTTCTGTCCAGATTCTCTCTTTCTAGGTCAAAGTTGAGAACAGTTCAGAAATTTTCCGTCAGAAATTCCGACAGGCTAGATTCAAGCGGTCATAACTCAGCACTCACAATTCCAAATCAGGAAATTCAGTGGGTTGGACTAGAATGAAGGGCTATAAATTTCATGTTTTGGCCAAAGGCTAAATCACAAGGATCAACCACAGCAGAAGCTAAAGTTACTGCTTTCGATCATTCCTGTTTTCAGTTTTACGCATGGCAAAACACATTGCATCTAATCAAATCACACATGCAAACCAAGCGCTCAAATCGATAAAAACATGCAATTTTAGCTCTTACACATCCATATTGCCTGACACACACAAACATGCAACCTTAAAGCTCTAAACTTGAGCCAACATTTCACCTTCCAACAATTCCACCATATCCAAACTACTCCAATGCATTAATACAAGTGCAATATCATCAATTCCCAATCATTCCATAACTCAACCAATCAAACCCTAACCTCAAATTCAAGACTTGCAAATCTTCAAAATTTAATCATCAATTCACATAAAAAGCCAAATTCAAGCATTAATCTATCAACATAAGCCATGCTTCCTCCAATTTAAACTTGAAGACATGAAACCCTAACCCTAGCTCTAGGCCAAGGTTCAAGACAAGCAAAACAATAAAACCAATCCATGGAATCATCTCAAGAGCTATCAATGATCATGAATTAACCCAAAACAAGAACAAAATCCATCATGTTCATGGGTTAAGCAAATTAGAGCTTACATATAAAGGAAAATACCTTCTTGGCTTATGTTCTAGGAGTTGCAAAGCTTCAAAGTCAATCCACTTCTCCTAGCTTTCAATCAAGGTTGGATGGTTGAAATTGGCAAAATCCCCAAGCTTTTCTCTCTTTTTTTCCTCTCTTTTTTTTTTCCTTCTCTTTTCTTCTTTTTCTCCTTGCTTGGCCGACCTTCTTGTCTTTCTTGTGCTAAGAGATTAAGTCTCTTAGATATTTCTCTAGTTAGTCAAAATGTGGTCCAGGTCCAAGTCAAAAATGTCATGCTCAATTAAACCTACTATCTTAGGTTAATTCCAACTCTTGCCCAAGTAATCTTCTTTCCTATCAAACTAGTCCATAGGTGCTCAATTTAACCTAGCCTATCAAAGCTTAATCACACTTACTTAGGCTACTAATCACCTAGGCACCCTAATCTCTCTTCTTGCGCATGCATTAACACACGTAAAATCAAAGAAATAACAAACTTGTAGTTGGACATAGAACTTAAATTTATTTTCAAAACTATAGTTTTACGAATCCAAACTAGAGTTTTCATATATACAAATTAGGGTTTTATCCAAATTTAGGGTTTTCGAAGCAAATTAGGGTTTAAATTTCAAATTAGGGTTTGCAAACTTGTAAAACAAAATAATTAAAACAAACACTTTTAAAAGTACAACAAACCATATAAACACCTTGGCAAACAAAAATAATTATAATTAACATTATTTAATATTTTCCAAAAATTGAGAAAAATCGGGGCCTTACAAGTTATACATGGTTTTTGGGGGCCAAGTGTTTCAACTCCAAGTCTGCAACAAGGTTGATTTTGGCAAATGTGACAGCCAGCTTCTCCAGAAGTACCCTAAGGTATCCGTGGACCATTGCCTGCTCCTACTCTGTGGGACTCACTTACATAAATATCGCTAAAACATTAAACTAACATTCAAATCTCAAATCTAAACTCAACAATAACACAATCACATTACACCATCCTTACAATCTCAAATTACATAATATACTTATCAAACATTCAAATTCTCGTAATACAAAAGCTCTCGGAATCACATTCCACGTTTGTCACATCAATACAAAAGCAAACCCTAACTCTAAGGTTGGCTCCTTCAGCTTGGGTTCTCGGTCCTGTTAAAAGAAAACAATTTGGAAAGAGAGTGAGCTAAAAAGCCAGTGAGTTCCAAAATGCTACAATTCACATTAAAACAATTCAAATCATACTTCAAGTATACAATTCAAATCAAGTAGATAGACACTTAAATAGATATGGCTCGTATGAACTACTGAGGGGACATTGCCCATCAAAGTAGACTAGTCGGGGACTTATTAAGACATCACAAACTGGTGAGGGTACTTTCGCCTGACGTCACTTTATTTCATTGAAACTAGTGGGGACATGCGGTGTCACTTTATCTCGTGGAACTAGTGAAGGTATTCGTCACCACTACGCATGGCGTCACATACTACTCGAGGGACTTAGCGGCGTCACATACTAGTCGGGGACTTATTGACGTCACAATCTTTCCAGAAAACTAGTGGGAATTCCTTGCACGTCACATCATTCGGAATTGAAACTGGTCAGGGGACATCGCCCATCGGCGTCATTAGTTTCGATGGATTGAGAGAACTAGTCGGGGACTTAGGCGAGCGTCGCAAATCTCTTCAATCACTATTTCACTTATAGAGCATTTCACTCGAAATAATAGTCAATCACTTCAATAAATCATTCCTTTAGAAAGGAGGCGAAACAACGAGATCATTCACAAGTTATTTCGGTAAAAAGCATTTTACTTGAAAATAGTGGTAAATCATTTCTTTGTAAACACTAGCAAATCATTTCAACAAATCATTCATTTTACAAACAATGGCGAGATTTTCATTTAAGAGAGTTAGAACTCTCACACATATAGGACAACGCCAAACACTTTCCAATACTTTTATTTCAAATAAAGGTAAGTCGATGAAATACCTACCCACTTATCGATTTAAAATCCAAAATCACTTCAAATCCCCGACCAATACACTTCAAATCATATTCACAAATCACATAACATATATGAGCTCACGAACACTATTTTCATTTTCCTTAATAAAACACTTGGGTGGGGTTTATCACCTCAAAATCACTTTTATCCAAAGCTCAACCTCAATCTTGACAATACTTTAATATAACTTTAAAACACTTCAAACCATATCTTTATTTTCAAAATTTATTAAATTTAGCCACAATACTTTAAAACCCTCAAATTCTCTCAAGCGACATTTTCACTCAAAAGATTCACGAGAAATTTCGCGTTTCATCTTTTAAAACTCATACACTCATAAATAGGCAATCGTTCTCTTAGGCAGATTCATTAAGAACAATGCATGAAATCTGTCAGGACATGAAATTACCAAGCATGGGTTTGGCCATCTTATACATTTTCTATCACAATTTCCAACAACAAAACCCTACTTTCTAACCATATCATGACAAATTTCACAAATATCAAACAAATCCCAACCGGGGTCCTCAAGTTAGCTACCTAGAGGCCACCTCAAGTCGCTAGGTTAGGATTTCAAGAGCTAACATCTTTTAGGATGAGATCATTATATCAATATCAACCATAGATCTAAGCTATTTAACTCTAATAAAGCTATATCTAGAAGATTTAGAGCTTATACCTCGGATCTAACACGATCCAACAAGATCAGGATGATCTCATGAGTTCCACTTTCAAAGTTGCTTCCAAGCCTAGCAACCTTCACAAGCTTCAATCTTTGCCCTTGATCACTAGATTTGATGGTGTTTTCCCACAAAGTTCAAGATCAAGTTCAAGGAGTCACCCATAAGCTTTCTTCCCTTCTTTTCCTTTCTCCAAAATTTGGGATCTCACCCTCTTCTCTCACCCTCAATCGGCTAAGGTAGGGATGAAACCCAAGCAAAATCCTTCACTCAAGCTTCACAAGTTCAAGGTGCAAGTTGAAGGAAAGAATGGAAGATCAAGATGCAAGCTTTTCCCCTCTTTTCTTCCCTCAAGAAACTGGACCAGCTCTCTCTCTCCCTTCCCTCTCTCTAGGCTGGAAAGAGTGAAGATGATGGCCTAATGGTGGTTTGAAGCTTCAAGGTTGCAGGGAAAGAAGAAGGAAAGAACAAGATGACAACTCTCACTCTCTCTCTTGCTCTTTGGTTTGACCTCCCTCTCTCTCTTCACTCCAAAAGTGCAGCTGAAAATGAGGCCTCAAGGTTTCAAGAAGTCAACACTTAAGAGACAAAAAGAGGCCATTTCCTTGATTTAAGGAAAAGTGCCTTTTGGGCACTTTGTATGTATCACACGACGGTCCAACTTACTTGTTTACTCCATTTCCAATACTGTCCAATCTTAATAATATTTTCATAATATCACTACATATGCTCAATTTCAACTTAAAAGTCACTAATTTGTGGTAGAAAATTAAACACTTAATTGTTAAACCACACTTGCAAATAATTCGTTTAAAATTCTCTAAATTGGAAAATCTTTAAATATAAATTCACTCATATTTCGATGAATAAATACAATATAAATACTATTTTATATTTTTAAAATAATTCTGAATTTTGAGGCCCTCACAGCAAACACCATGGCTCATCCATGTTAAAACATCTTCTAAACCCATATTCATCTGATCGTAATCTAACCTTCTCGTATCAAACACACAAAATCCACTTCAGATCAATCTCACAATAATATGTTCTTCCAAGAACATTGTACTTGCTAATGATCTTTGCAGTTTTCCATGGCACCAAGTATGAAGGGGCCTCACAAAGTTGTGGGGCCAATGTCTGGTGTGCATATTGAGTCTACTAGTAGCTTGAACCCTGTTTCCCAATCAAACTATCTATCTTATCAGCCTTACCCCCCGTCATTATCCAAAGCCAATAGCCCGTAGAGTCATTGGAGCAATGCTTGAAGTGTGTATTGAGCCTAATTTTGTGTCAAATCCTGCTTCACAATCAAATTCTCAATCTAACCAGCCTAACAGCAATCCTAATTCTAAGCCTACAATTCATAGAGTAGTTGGACCAATATGCAGGTATGCATAGACCTACATCTAGCTCAAACTCTATTTCTCAACCAATTGTCAAGCTAAATCACACTTGATTCCAATCCAAATTCAAACCCGGTAGCTCCTTAGAGTAAGTGGAGCAACACTTGGGAGCAAATCAAGACTCTGAGCTCAATTCTTCCGGTCCAACTCTAAAGCCACTTCATAGCAGTTTCACTCTGCTGATTCTCGACTAAATTCCCATCCCAGTTCACATGTCAGTTAAGGCTCTTATTTTCAATCATTAGTAGACCACCATAAGTAATGATTCCTTTGATAACAACTATTCTAAAGCTGGATGGGGTTCTTCCTTATAATCAGAAGATTTAAGGATGGCTTTGATGGTCCTTTTGATAATAATGATTCTAGTGAAGAAGGTCAGTTAGAAGATAAAAGACTATCCACGACAATTTTGAGTCTATGGACAACAATATAGGTTTTTTCCTTTTTTTATACGAGGGGAATAATGGCAGATTTTGTGTTGAAAGAAAATTATATGCTCAAAGTTTGGTGACACAAAGTGTCCCATCAAACCCTCTGTGAGCTGATGAGGGAGGTGAGAGGTGTCATGCACGTTGAGCAAGTGAAGGTTCCATTAGGTCCAATGATGGGTATGAGCCAAGCATGCATGAAGCTTTGCAAACATTAGTGCGATGCGCTGGGATTCACTTGGAGGCCAAAAGGCATTGAGGCCTTGATTCCGTCTAAGCAAGCCTTGTCAGCGTGTTACATGTTCAAGATGAAGATATTTTAAAGCCTCGGCATCAAGCTACAAGTCACTAAGCCAATTGATCAAGTACTATGAGGCTATGTCCGTAGCTTGTCTAGTGTGTTAGTTAGGTTAGTAAAGGTTTGGCCAAGGCATTGGGAGGTCCAGAACTCTAGACTAGTTGGTTAGCAAAATTCCTAGTCAAATTGGAATTAGTTAGAAGAGTTGCTCAGCTTGGAAGATTGATTCTAGTTCATTTCAACCAAGTCACTTTTCAGTATTTTTTATTTAGTTCATTATTCCTAGTCAAGGTGGGATTAGTTTACATAGGTTAAGTCTATTTAAAGGGGATTAGCCATGTACAAGACACAACTTCAGATTTTGGTTTCTTGCTATGAGAAAAACGAGAGTTCTCTCAACGCTTCTTTGAAGCTTTTCTTGAATATCTTAGATATTTCTCTAGTATTCGTTTGATTTATCAATCTAGGAACACGCTAGATTGTGTGTTTTCAACCAATACCAAGGTTCATTGGCCACGTTGCATTCATGTCTCAAGCGTCGATACGTCTTCTAGATCCTAGTCGCGTGTTGCAGCGGGTTTTGTCTGCACGGTTGGTGATGTTACATTATCAGTTGACATGAGCTAGTTGAAGGTATCGTTATATCCCTTGTTTTTGAGTCATTGTCCTTGTCAAAATTTTCGTTTCTGGTCCTTTCTTGTTTTTCGTCTCTAGTCTGTAAAGTTTTTTGTTTCTGGTTTGGTAATGCTATCCGAAACGTCTCCTTTCCTTGTTGAATCATTTAATTGTTGAAATCTGATCCATGTTGTATTCTGATTTGTCGGCATCTGCTATCCTTGTTCTTATCAAGTCATACGTTCTGTTGGTCTTATTTCTGATTCTGGTCTCATTGTTTTAAGTTCTGTCTATATCAGTTCCTGTTCTTCTTATTTAGTTATTGTTGTAGTTTCTGTCCGCATCAATTTGCTGTCATGTCTATTTCTTCTTACGTCGTTGTTTTCGGTTATGACCGTGTCTCTTTTTTCTTGTTTGGGTCGTGTGTTTTGCAAGTTAGTTCAAGCATCGTCGTGTTTTGTGTTATCTTGTTGCTGATTCAACAAAAAAATAATTTACTATCACATTCTTGCTGCTGTTCATATTATTCATTTGCTTGACTTGCTTTCCATTTGATTCTTGTTTATTGTGGGTTGTGCGTGCTTCAGCTTCTTGTGGTTTTCCGAATCAAGACTTGAATCTTGGAGGTTCTGGATTGAAAAGGTTCCAATCTTGAAGCCGTGAGACCCTAAGAAACTAGTTCAAGCCTTGTTTTTGTTCCTAAAAAAAAAACAATGAACATCCAATAATTTTACTTAATAGCCTTGGGTAATTGGTATTAGGATTGAACAACACAAACAAGAAACAGCCATCGACTTGAGCAACCAAAAATAGCCGTCTTTCTTGTCTTCCTCATCCTGTTTGGTTTCTAAAACTCAGAACCGAATCTGTCCTTGTTGCTTAAACCTCGTGGGAGGTAACTGTGAATAAGAAGTCAGTTTATTTCCTATTTCAAAGGGTGAAGGGTAGGTCCAAGTCAGATCCTTTTCACTACAAAAACAGCATAGCCGATCTAATTCATTGGGAAATCTGGGAAGGAAATCCTTAAATTCAGAAGCTAACCAGCAGCATTTGGACAGTCTTTTTCTTAATATTTTTGTGTGTTTGTGCATAAAATTTCTGTCCAAACTCATTCATAGTTCATCCGAGCTCATTACTAGTATTTTATCTTGATTGATTTAGACATATTCAAAAATTCCTGTTGAATTTCAGCAAGTTACTCAATCTTACTCGTGTCTATTGAGTCATTTCATCACTCTTGAATATTTTGTTATTTTCCTTGTTTGTCCATTCTTAGTTCATCCTTAATAGCGTCATTAGAGCGTTCCTTTTAAGTATTCAAATTTCCAGATTCTTAGTTTTCAAATTAGGGTCTTTATAGTTGTCATCTTTTCGTGTCTTTTGTTTTATTCCATCTAAATAATTTCTTCGAGTCTTGTCACCTCGGAATACACTTGGAGGAATTGATCACAATCTCGTGGGCCAAAGTTGGTAAGTTGATCGTTTACTTGAAGGAATTCTAATTTCTTCAGATGAGATAAAGCTATCAAGAGCTTTCAGGATTTGTGAGATTATTAGAGTGTCAAATTGGTGAAAAAAAAAAAAGAAGAAAATAGAGTGTTGAGTGTAAACAGTAAAGAGTGGGTGAGAGCATGTAGCGCGCCTGAGGTCCCTAGAGTAAAGGTATCCATGGATCGCCTGCCTAACTCTCGCCGGGACTCACTCACATAAATATATCGCTAAAACACCAAACTAACATTCCAATCTTAAATCTAAACTCAACAACTTACAAATACATTACACCATTCTTACAATCTCAAATTACATAAATATTCAATTCTTATAATACAAAAGCTCTATAATAACACAATTTAAGTTTGTCATACCAATCACAAAAGCAAACCCTAAATCTAAGGTTGGCTCCTTCTTGGCTTCTCGGTCCACGGTGTTAGGAGGAAAACAATTTGGAAAGGAGTGAGCTAAAAAGCCTAGGTGAGTTCCAAAGCAGAGCTTACAATTCCATAAAATAGTTCAAATCATACTTCAAGTATACAATTTAAATCCGGTAGATAAACACTTAAATGGGTATTGCATTATAAACTACTGAGGGACATTGCCCATCAAAGTAGACTAGTCCGACAACATCACACACTAGTGGGGTATTCACCCTCTGACATTCACTTTATTCATTGAAACTAGTGGGGTATTCACCCTGACGTCACATACTAGTCGAGGGACTTATTACTGGACGTCGTCTCACAATACTTCTGAGAAACTACCGAGTTTAGAGTAGACTAGTCGAGGGACTTGATGGCATCTACAATATTTCTTGGAAACTACTGGGGACTTAGCCCAAAGAAATAGACTAGTTGAGAGATTTAGCCAAGCGACATCACGGGTCACGTAAGATAATTACACTGCTGTTCTTTTAATTCCAAAATCACACCAAAAAGACAAACACACACATGGTAGTTCAAATCTTTTAAATATTCCAAATTCATTTCCTTATAAATGCTGGCAAATCATTTCATCAAATTATTTCTTTTGGCGACTTCAAACAATAGCAAGATTTTCATTTGAAAAGGTTGGAACACTCACATATCTTTATAAATTATTTCACTTTACAAAAGTATTTTACTTGGAAATAGTGGTAAATCATATCTTTGCAAATATGAGTCGAGCAAATTATTTCACAAGTCATTTTCACATAGTAGTAAAATATTTCATTTATAAATGAATTGGAATACTCATACATATAGGACACTGCAAAACACTTTAAAATTTCTTTTATTTCAAATAAAGGTAAGTGCGATGAAGTACACACTACCCCACTTAACGATTTGAAAATGCAAAATCACTTCAAATCACTTGACCAATACAATTCGAATCATATTCACAAAACACATAACATACATTGAAACTCACCGAAATAGTAAGGTTCGGCTTCCAAGTTAGGATCGATTTCACTTCCTTCCACACCCCCTAAAACAAACAAAAACAATAGTTGAGATTCACTTCCCCACTTGATAACTAAAACAAATCACTTTCATTTCACACGATACAATGACTTGATTAGATCTTTTTATAATCACTATATCATTCCAAATATAACACTCCATCGATTGACTCCCTAAACACCACTTCTAAATTCTCTTTAATACGATATTTTAAGTGAGATTCTTACCTCAAAATCGCTCTTTTCACAAATAACTCAACACTTGCTCTTAATCAAAGCTTTATCACAAGTTTAGAACAATTCTCACCACGTCTTTATATTCGAAATTCGTAGAAATTAACCAAAATGTTGCAAAACCCTCAAATCTATTTAATCAACACTTTTTATTCAAAAGTTGATGAAAAACTTCACTTTTCAACATTTAAAATCCAAAACTTTACTCTACTCAAACACACACTCACAAATAACTTACCACATATATTTAAGCAAAATCTCTTCAAGACTATCATAAATTTTTGAAATCACATAACACAATTTCCAAGCATGGTTCGGCCAACACATAATACTTTCCTTCAAAATTTTCAACATCCAAATCTACTTTCTAACCATAAAATGAACTCATTTCACGAATATCAATCACATCCACAATCGGGTCCTCAAGTCCACCTCAAGTCCATACCTAAGTTGGGAATTCAAGAGCCAACTCATAATTCCAATCATAACCATTTTATCAAAATTAACCATAGAATCTACAGATCTAACACTAAAAGGGCTAAATCTAAGAGTTTTGAGGGTTATACCTCAAGATCTTTTCAGATCTAGCAAGATCAAGGAAGATGTAACGTGGTTCCACCCATGGATGACGTTCTAAGCTCTGACACCTCGAGATCCTTCAGGTTTTCCCACAGATCTGCGTGTTTTCTTCTCAAAACTCAAGAACAAGAAAATGCCAAGCAAGGAAAAAATTTCTTCCTCACTTTCTCTCTCCTTCTCACTCTCAGATTCCTTGCTCTTTCTCTCTGACTGCACAAGGAGAAGAAGGCGGGATGGCAGCTTTCCAATGGCTTCAAGCTCAGGTGAAATCAAGGAGATGAAGTTGAAGAAGATCTCTTTTCCCTCTTCCTTTCTTTTCTCTCACATCCGGATCTCTCTCTCTCTCTCTCTCTCTCTCTCACTCATTCGGCAACTCCAAGAAGAGGGAAGAATCAAGAGCTAAGCCTTCAATGGAGTCTTCAAACTTCACAAAGTTGAGGAAGAAGAAGAATAAGAAGAAAATTTGAAGAAAACCTCTCTATTCTCTCTCTCTCTAGTTCGGCTGCTCCTCCCCTTGTTTGGTTTCAAGTGTGGCTGAAAATGGAACAAAAAGATGCAAGAAACAAGACTTTAGGGGACAAAGGTGTTGTTCCCCTTAAATTATGGAAAAGTGGTCAAACGACCACTTTTTGTTGCGTCGACGCACAACACTCTAACTCTCACTGGTTTATCTCATTCCTACACTGTCCAACCTTAGATATATCTCTATAATATCTCTACATATGCTCGGTTTCATCTTAAATTCACTATTCACACTTCGGAACAAAAATCAGACGCTTACACTGGCCGAAACCACACCGGCAAATAATTCTCAAAAATTTCTCTAAATTGGAAAATAATCACTCAAAACATAAATTCACTCATATTTTAATGAATAAACACAATATAAACATTATTATGCATTTTAAAATAAAATTCAAATTTTGAAACCCTCACAATATATATATATTTGTTTCTTTGCTAACTTTTTGTAGGTTTACCTAAGCATGTCGGAGGAAGCAACTACCTCTCATTTGAACAATGAAGCACCAATAGGGGCATTCCAAAAAATGTTAAAGCAATCCATGGACGCCCTAGAGCAAACGATGGCTCGGCTTGAGCATTCACAAGCTAAATTGAGTCTTTGGACAAAACCAAACTCCACATTGGGAGGTTTGCATCCATGATGAAGAACAAGATTTCATTCGCCGCCCTAAGAAGGAAAATAAGAAGAATGATGAAGGACTCAATGGCGTCAAAATCAAGATTCCTTCATTCCAAGGGAAGTCGGATCTTGAAGCCTATTTAGAATGGGAGCAACGCATAGAGATGGTATTCGAGTGCCACAATTGCACTGACGAGCAAAAGGTCAAATTGGCAACACTCGAGTTCACCGACTATGCCATAGTTTGGTGGGAGTAGGTGCGTACAAGCAGGAGGCGCAACCGGGAAAGAGCTATTAGTATATGGGAAGAACTACGAACTGTCATGAGGAGAAGGTTCGTCCCTAACCACTACTATCGGGAGTTGCATCAACGGCTTCAAACCCACGTTCAAGGGAACCGTAATGTGGAGGATTACTACAAAGAAATGGAGATCACTATGCTACGTGCTGAATTTGCTTGAAATTTCTGATTTCTTCAAGGAGGAAAATCAAGGAATTTGAGAGTGCTTGATGAGATCATTAGAGTGCAATAAAACACTTGAGTGATACACGAGCGCAAGAGAAACACGTGAGAGAGCGTGTGAGGCTTTTATTTCTATTGTTTTCTAATCTTGTGGGTTTGAAACATGGCAACCGGGGAAGAAAAGATCAACAGAGATGAAATGACCATTGCTCAACTTGCCTTCCAAATGCAAGCCATGTTTGCTAAATCCCAAAGGAGATTTGAGCAAAAGTTTGAGACCGTGCATGAATGCATTGACAAAAGAATCTTCAAAGAATCCCTCCAAGAAGTCTAAGGGGAAAACTACATTGGATAAATCTAGTGACTCAAATGTAGACACCGAGCAAGAGGATCCTGATCAACAGTCAAGAGAAAGGAGATCAAGGCCTAAGCATGAAGATGATTCCATCAAGGGAGTTAAGTTCAAAATTCCAACCTTTCAAGGTAAATCCACTGAAACCTACTTGAACTGGGAGTGAAAGATAGAGAAAGTTTTTGACTATCATCCTTACACAAGGCCCAAAAGTGAAGGCGGTGATTGAATTCTTGAATATGGCTATTTGGTGGGATCAGCTTCAACTTAAACAAAGGCGAAATGAAGAACCATTCATTCGCACTTGGGACGACTTAAAAGAATTATGAGAAAACGCTTCATGGTACTATCATCGAGACTTGCACTACAAAGTGCAAATGCTCACGCAAGGAAATATGTCTGTGGAGGATTATTTCAAAGAAATGGAAATGGCCATGATGCGAGCTGACATCCATGAGGAATGGCACACTTTTTAAGCGGATTGCGACCTGAAATTGCTGAGGTCGTAGAGCTTCAACATTACATTAATATGGAGGAGTTAATAGATAAAGCTGTCAAAGTGGAGCGAAGGCTCAAGAGGAGGGGTAATTCTCGCCTTAATTCCAACTCCCAACCTGAAAATTGGAAAATCAGCAACTTAAAAGGGAAGAAAGGTCCTTAATGCCTTCACCAATGGCCAAGCCGAATACTCCTGCTTCCAATTCTTCAAGGCCAAATTCATCTACCTCAAAACTGAACATGAGAAGCAATGCTAAGGCAAATTCCAATGTGACTAAACCTCGAAATAGAGACACTAAGTGTTTTAAATGTCAAGGGTTTGGTCACATCACTTTGCATTGCCCGAGTCAAAGAGCAATGGTTGTATTGCCAAATAGAGACATGCTCACCGATGATGAAAAAGATGAATATGAGGGGATGCCTCCACTCGAAGGAGGGGATGACGAGGAGGAAATCCTTGAAGAACAACCGATATTGGACCGTGTTGATTTAGTGGCTCGACAAGCCTTGACTGCCCAAGTTGGAGTAGACGAACTTCAACGTGAGAATATCTTCTACACTCGTTGCCACATCACAGAGAAGGTTTGCAGCCTAGTCATTGATCCTGGAAGTTGCACAAACGTTGCAAGTGCTATCATGGTGGAGCGACTAGGTCTTCCTACAACCAACCATCCGAAGCCCTATAAATTGCAATGGCTCAACAATAGTGGTGAGGTACGTGTACTTAAACAAGTACTTGTGTCTTTCCACATTGGTCATTTTAATGATGAAGTATTATATGATGTTGTGCCTATACAAGCTGCTCATGTCATTTTAGGCCATCCATGGCAATTTGATAGAAAAGTTAATTGGGATGGTTTTACTAACAAGTATTCCTTTTCTTTTGGTAATAAACGGGTTATACTTGCACCTCTTACACCTCAACAAGTGCATGAGGATCAAGTCAGCTTTCAACAAGAATTTGAAGAGGAACTTGAGAAAAAGAAAAATCATGAGTTAGGGCATGAAATTAAACATAAAACTCATGACTTGAGTAAAAATGAGGTTGGCCAACCAAAAATGGAAGGAAAATTACCTAGGAGTGATTTGGCCAAGGGTAAAATTAAAGGGGAGAAACAAGTGTTAATTCCAAAGGCTAAAACTATGAGGAAAGCTTTATTTTCTACTCAACTTGTTGTTTTACTCCTTTGTAAAGAAACACTAACCAACTTGATGTTGCCCTGCCTAGTTCTTTTGCTAACCTACTGCATGAATATCAAGATGTTTTTCCTAAAGACGTTTCTAGTGGTTTACCTCCATTAAGGGGGATCGAGCATCAAATTGATCTCGTTCTTGGTTCATCATTGCCAAATCGACCACTATATAGGACAAGTCCGGAGGAAACAAAGGAAATTCAACGCCAAGAAGAAGAACTTTTGAGCAAAGGCTGGGCGCATGAGAGCTTAAGCCCGTGTGTTGTACTTGTCCTACTTGTGCCAAAAAAGGATGGAACGTGGAGGATATGCATTGACTGCCGTGCTATTAATACAATAATGGTAAAGTATCGCCATCCTATTTCTCATTTAGATGACATGCTTGATGAACTTCATAGTGCCATAATTTTTACTAAGATTGATTTTAAAAGCGGTTATCATCAAATTAGGATAAAAGAAGGCGATGAATGGAAGACTGCATTTAAGACTAAGCATGGTTTGTATGAGTGGTTAGTTATGCCTTTCAGACTAACTAACGCACCTAGTACTTCTATGCACTTAATGAATCATGTCTTACATGCTTTCTTGGGTAAATTTGTTGTAGTCTATTTTGATGATATACTTATTTATAGTAAAAAGTTGGATGAACATACCATGCACGTGCTGTCTTGGATGTTCTTCGAAACGAACAACTTTATGCTAATCTTCAAAAATGCACTTTTTGCACTGATCAAGTTGTTTTCCTAGGATATGTTATGAGTGCGCAGGGAATTCAAGTAGATCAAAGCAAAATAAAGACTATAACTGATTGGCCAACTCCTACTTCTATTAGTGAAGTAAGGAGTTTCCATGGTTTAGCTAGCTTTTCTCGATGCTTTATCAAAGACTTTAGCTCGATTGCTGCACCCCTTACTTCTATCATTAAGAAGAACCAGGAGTTCCATTGCGGAGATGAACAAGCTAAGTCCTTCCAGTTATTGAAACACAAACTCACACATGCACCTGAACTTAGTTTGCCTAATTTTGATAAGGCTTTTGAAATTGAGTGTGATGCATCTGGTATAGGTGTTTGGGCCATGCTGTTGCAAGAGGGCAAACCAGTTGCCTATTTTAGTGAGAAGGCCAACGGCGCATCCTTGAACTACGCAACCTATGACAAGGAGCTGTATGCGCTGGTTCGAGCACTTCAAACATGGCAACATTACCTTCGGCCATGCGAGTTTGTTTTGCATACTGATCACAAGTCGCTTAAGCATCTTAAGTCTCAACATAAGCTGAGCAAGCGACATGCAAGGTGGGTAGCTTTCATTGATAGCTTTCCATTCATGATTAAGTATAAAATGGGCAAAAGCAATGTAGTTGTTGATGCCTTGTCTAGGAGGTATACTTTAATTACCACACTTGATGCTAAGCTGCTTGGATTTTGAGTTAATTAAAGAATACTATCATAATGATCCCGATTTTGGGAAAGTTTTTGTAAAGGCCTCGAAAAAAAAAAAAGAAAAAAAAGAAAAAAAATATATTAATTTAATATTAAATTTCAAAAAAAATTTGAAGTTTTTATTTATTTATTTATATAATTATTTCTTTAATTATCTCGTGAAATCCGATTTTTCCTCAGTTACAACTTCTCATTTAATTTTAGCCCTATTCCTCTGTTAATATTGTGACGACCCCATCTTCCCCTAAGGCAGACCAAAGGGGTCGGCGGACCGCCTGCCCAGCTCTCACCAGGACTCACTCACTCACTTGTTCAATATAACTTAACGAACTAAAACCCTGGATACAATAATGAAGGATACAATGTCTTACAAATACATAACCTCTAAAATATAATCCCATAGTACATAGATCATCCATCCATACATTCAAGTTCCATTATACAACAGTTTACAACATACATGATCCAAGATTCTCCAAAATACATATCAAAACATATGAAAGCCCTAATCTCAAGTGGGTTGGCACCACCACTTGGTTGCTCATTTCCTGCTGGCCAAGGAAAACAAATAGAAAGGGTGAGAAAACACTAAAAAGCCGTGAGTTCCCAAAACATGCAAGTCACTCAATACATAAACAAATTCAATTTACAAGTACACTTGAAACTTAAACAAATAAGAAAAGCAATTAACAACACAATGTTGGATGGGGGCCCCTGGGGCCAAATTCCACGATGTTTGTCCACGAACCGGTAGCTTGTCCATGAACCGGGTAGTTGACACTCTCAGACTGTCACTATTACCATGTAGAACCTCTCTTTCTCCTTACTCCTCCAAACCCCACCAGACCCTTGAGTAAACGCTAAACACTTTTCACTTCACTTTGATGGTGTACACTGGACTTTCACTTTTGAGACAAGTCTCAATACACACACTTTAAAACACTTCACTTTATTTAAGTACTCCATTAGGGACAAGTCCATACCAAGTCCAGTACATTTTCAATTCACTTCCACTGGGTTGTTGCTCTTTTGAGGTTGGTTCAAAACCAAGTTCAACATATATCACTAGTCTAAGTCAGTGCTTTGTGACATTTAGGTAACTATGGTTCTTCCCTTTCTCCTCGACCCTAGGCTAGCCTCCGGTTCGAGTCGACGGGTTCACCTATAGGTCTCGTGGATTTCGACCTTTCCATACATGCATGCAATCACTATAATACACTTTAAAGCACTTTACAATCAATAACTTCAAGTCATAATCACTTTTACTCGGATGGGTAGGTGCGATAAAGTACACACCATCCCCATCGAGGAGGTTCAAAGATCAATTTTCACATAACAATCACTTCATTGCATTTATTTACAAACATTTGCGTAAACTGAAACAAGCATGGAAACTCACAAGTAAGGTTCAGCTTCCCGTGGGGTTCAAAATCACGCCTTGCACACTCCTAAAATAATTTAAAACAATCAATGAGATTCAATTCATTCTTTTTCATTCACTAATCACAGTTCACTTCCACTTTTAGTTTCAAACTATAATTTTCTAAAACTCTCTCGAGGAAAAGCCTTCATTTCACATAGCTCAAAGTTCCAAATAAATCCCCTTGGAAAATCACTTTATCACTTCAAAAGGAAACATCTCACCGATATACACAATGGCACTACAAGCACGTTCTTTTTCACAAAACATTTAACTGAGGACTCACACCTCAAAATCACTTTTTACACAACACGTTCGACATTCATTTTTGGCTGAAACTTCCATTTTGACATAAAAGCGCTTCATATCAAACCATTATATTCAAAATCCCAATTTAGCCAAAATACCGTAAAACTTCAAATTCAGTCAAATAGCACTTTTCGCTCAAATTTCATGAAAACTACACTTTTTACCCTTTTAAAATCCAAACACTCACTCACACACACATACACTCACCATTTGAACAATATACACATTTTTCTCAAAAAGTAAAACCCTTCGAGAACATTCACGACATTCCAAAATCAAACATTGAAATCACCAGGCATGGGTTTGGCCATAACATACATTTTCCTTCAACTTTTCAACAAGCTGAAACCCTAATTTCTAACCATATCAAGGCAAGTTCACAAATAACAATCAAATTCCCAATGGTCCTCAAGCGCTACCTAGAGGCCACCTCAAGTCTACCTAGGTTGGGATTTCAAGAGCCCAACTTCATCATTTCAAATGAGATCATTTTTATCAATATAAACCACAGATCTACACTAATCAACACTAATAAAGCTAGATCTAAAAGATTCGAGGTTTATACCTCCGGATCTATCAAGATCTAACGAGATCCGGTAAGATCCAATGAAATCCCTCGAGCTTTCCTTCAAGAAAGTAGCCTCCAAGCTTGATGACTTTCAAAACCCTCGATCCTAGCCCAAGATCTTCAAGATTTGTTGATAAATTCGCCTCCAAATGAAAGCCTAAACTCGATCTCAAGTTTTTAAACAATCACTCTAGCTTTTCTTTTCCTTTCCTTTCCTTCAAAAATTCGGACCTCACTCTCTCTCCTCTCTCCTTGGTTCGGCTGAAATAGGAAGGAAGAAATCAAGCCCACCATCCATCATTCAAGTTTCATAAGCTCAAGTTACTTGTTGGAAGAAAAGAAAATGGAAGATCAAACCAAAATCTTACCTCTCTTTCCCTCTAAAAATTCGGACCAGCCCCTTCTTTGCTTCTCTCCCCTTCGGCTGCAAGAAGGGAAGAAGATGATGGTGGTTGATGGTGTTTGAAGCTCCAAGAAGATTGATGGAAGATTGGAAGAAGTTTGAAGACAATTTCTCTCCCTTTCTCAAGCTCTCTCTCTCGGCTGCCTCTCTCTAACTCCCCAAATTTGCAGCTGAAAATGAGCTCCAAGGAACCAAAAAGTCAAGGCTAAAAGGTGCCAAAAAGTGCATTTCCTTATTTTAAGGGAAAAAGTGCTTTTTGGCACTTTATGTCACGTCACACGCGACAGTCTAATTTACACTGGTTTCTTTCATCCCGACACTATCTCGCCATAATAATATTCCCAAAATATCACTACATATGCTCGATTTCAAGTCCAAGTCACTATTCAACAATTTTTAGCTAAATTTTGGCCAAAACTACACACCGGTAAACAATTCGTATAAAATTCTCTAAATTGAGAAATAATCACTTTAAACATATTTTCACTAATATTTCAATAAATAAACTCAATATACATATTATTATGCATTTTAGAAATAAATTCAAATTTTGAGGCCCTCACATCCTTCCTCTTAAGAGAATTTTGTCCTCAAAATTCCTTACCTTCTAGGTAAATAACTCTGGATGACTCTTCTTCATCTCCTCCTCCAATTCCCACGTTGCTTCCTCAATAGCATGATTCCTCCAAAGAACTTTGACCAATGGGATCTTCTTGTTTCTCAAGTCTTTCACTTCTCAGAGATTTTTTACAGTCGCTCTTCATGGGACAAGGTTCATCCACTTCGTCTCTCCTAAGGGCAACACATGGCTTGGGTCTGGATGATGCTTCTTAACCATGGACACGTGGAAAACATTGTGGATCTTTGACATGCTCGAGGGAAAATCCAACTGGTATGCCACTTTGCCTACTCGCTTGAGAATCTCAAATGGTCCCACATATCGTGGTTTCAATTTCTTCCCCTTTTTGGATACTACTCCTCCTTTCATAGGCTTAACCCTGAGAAATACTTTGTCCCCTACATCGAACTCCAAATCCTTTCTTCGGTTATCGGCATAACTCTTTTGTTGACTTTGAGCCGTTTGAAGTCTTTCTCGGACTAGCTTTACTTTCTCAAAAGCCTCCTCAACCCAAGGAATAGTGGTTGGATCAAAAATTTTCTTTTCCCCTACTTCATCCCAATGAATAGGTGATCTACACCTTCTCCCATAAAGTGCTTCATAGGGAGCCATCTGAATTGAAGCATGGTAACTATTGTTGTAGGCAAATTCAACTAGAGGCATGTGTTGACACCAACTTCCTCCAAAATCCAATATACATAACCTCAACATGTCTTCCAAAGTTTGAATTGTCCTTTCAGATTGTCCATCCATTTGGGGATGATAAGCGGTGCTCAAACTAATCTTAGTCCCCAAATTCTCTTGTAACTTTTGCCAGAACTGAGAAACAAACCTTAGGTCTCTACCAGAGACGATGCTCACAGGTACCCCATGTAGTCTAACAATTTCATCCAAGTACAATCGAGCCAACTTCTCCAAAGGACATTTCATACTTACCGGTAGAAAATGAGCAGTTTTAGTAAGTCGATCCACTATCACCCAAACTGCATCATCTCCTTTTTGACTCCTAGAAAACCCAGTCACAACATCCATAGTGATATGATCCCATTTCCATTCAGGTATCTCTAAGGGTTGCAAAAGTCCTGAAGGTTTTTGGTGCTCCGCCTTAACTTGTTGGCACACGAGACAGGTTTGAACAAATCTGGCCACATCTCTCTTCATTCCATCGCACCAGTACATCATTTTCAAGTCTTGGTACATTTTATTGTTCCCAGGGTGAATTCTATACTTAGAACGATGAGCTTCTTCCAAAATTTCTTTCCTCAACTCTTCATTGTCTGGAAAAACAACACGATTTCGAAACCTCAAAATCCCCTCAGGCCCTAACTCAAAGTTTAGGATTTCTCCTTTTTCCAATCCACATTTGCACCATGGGATCTCCTTTTTGTGCCTCTTTAATATGTTCTAGGATGGAAGATCTCATCACTATATTCCCAAAGATAACCTTCTGTTTTTTCAAATGAGGGTTCCATTCACCAACCTTTTCTAACATTTCTCACTCCTTTACCATCAAGCCTGCTATTTGAGCCTTTCGACTTAAGGCATCAGCTACCTTGTTGGCCTTTCCAGGGTGATAACTTATGGTGCAATCATAGTCCTCAAGAAATTCTACCCATCGCCTTTGTCTTAGATTCAATTCCTTTTGAGAGAACAAATAGTTGAGACTTTTGTGATCGGTAAAAACCTCAAATGTCTCCACTTTTTCAGTGCAAAGATGACTGCGGCCAACTCCAAATCATGTGTTGGATAGTTTTGCTCGTGAGGCTTTAATTTCCTAGAGGCATAGGCAATAACTTTTCCATTTTGCATCAGGACATACCCTAATCCTTCTTTTCGATGAATAAACTACAAACCCATCTTTTCCATTTGGCAAGGTCAACCACAGGCTGTTGTCAAAGCGCTTCTTTAACTCTTGAAAACTAGACTCACACTTTGGATTCCAAACAAACTTAACATGCTTTTGTCAAATCCGATTGGCCCGCAATCTTTGAGAAATCTGAATGAATCGACGGTAGTATCCCGCCAAGCCAAGAAACTTCTAACCTCAGTGGGGTTTCTAGGTTGCCTCCATTGAGTCCTTTGTCTCCACTTTGGAGGGATCCTGACAATTCCGTCTTAGAGATTTTATGCCCTAAAAAGGACACTTCTTCTAACCAAAACTCACACTTGTTGAACTTAGCATACAATTGATGTTCTCTTAAAGTTTGGAGCACTATCTTCAAGTGTTGAGCATGATCCTCTTGGGTCTTTGAGTATACCAAAATGTCATCTATGAATACAACCACAAATTGGTCCAAATAAGATTTAAAGACCCGTTGCATCAAATCCGTAAATGCCGCTGGAGCATTGGTCAACCCAAAGGGCATTACCACAAACTCAAAATGTCCGTACCTCGAGTTAAAAGCAGTCCTCGGTACGTCTTCCTTTCTAATCCTCAATTGGTAGTACCCTTGCCTAAGGTCTAATTTAGCAAAGACCACTGAACCTTGTAATTGGTCAAATAGTTCATCAATGAGTGGGGATACTTATTCTTTATTGTCACATCGTTAAGCCCTCGATAGTCAATTCACAACCTCAAACTTCCATCCTTTTCTTAACAAAGTCACAGGTGCTCCCTAAGTGAGTCACTCTCCCGATAAAACCTCTCCAATAGATCTTGTAATTGGACCTTCAATTCCTTAAGTTCAGCTGGAGCCATTCGATCTGAGTCTTAGAAATTGGAGCTATCCGGCAACAAATCAATCTTAAATTCCACCATTCACTCGGAGGTAGACTTTCTAATTCCTCCAGGAAGACATCGGAAAATCCTTCACAATCGCACTTCCTCCAACTTCATTTTATCACTAGGGATTTATCAAAAGGCCAAATACCCTTGAGCCCCTTTTACTTAACAATTTTCTCGCTTTAATCTCTCGAAATGAGGCGATGGCTAATCTCCCTTTTACGTCTAACCTCAAGGTAGCCTCTCTAGGAATAGAAAATTCCGCAGTCTTTGCCCTACAATCCAATTTAGCATGATAACGAGCTAGAGAGTCCATCCCTATGATAACATCATACCCCTTGATGTCTAGACTAATCAAGTCCACCACTAGCTTCCTTTCTCCCTATCCAAACATCACAATTCGGTATACCCAACTAGTAATTAAACTTTGTTCCCCAGTGGTGTCTTAACTTCAAGTCATAAGGTAATCTAGTATGCTTTATGTCTACTCCATTTAAAAGGAAGGATTCACAAAAGAATGTGATGCACCGGGATCAATCAAAATCTTAGCTAAGCGATGAAAGCGGGGATGGTAGCTTCAACCACCGGGTCGAACTTGCTGTTGGTCAATGGCGTAGACCCTGGTATTCTTGGTCGATTCCACTGTGGCACTAGCTTGGCGGTGGGTTTGCTTCTGGTTGGGTCATACCTCCTCTCCTTGGGCCATCGGACACCAGTCTTGATGCTCCGTACTACCACACTTAAGACATGCTCACTCTTTCTCCAACATTCATTCTCTGTATGGTTTGGCTTCCCACAAAAGCCACAAGACACGCTAGGGGTAGAGACTTGACTTCCTTGGGAACCTCCCCTTGACAGCCCTCTTCCTCTCACACTCCCTCTAGACACTCCTCCTCTTAAGTATGTCCCTCTCGAATTTGATCCCCTTGACGATCGAGGAGGGTTGTCCCATTCCTCTTTCAATCCCTCAGAGCCTTTCGGCTTCACTAAAACTATTAACTTGACCAGCTGCTAGATCTCTTGTGGCTCTACATTCAATCCCTGGACAAATCTTCTTACTCTCCTCCTGCGGGTGGCAACTTCAGGGGCAAATCTTGTGGTTTAGTAAGCGTGCCTCATACTGTCACACTGTAATCCTTGTTTACACCTAATGAAATCGTCCTCCCTTTTCTCTTGCACTATTGGAGGAAGAAACTTGGCATTAAACTCTCGAATAAAATTTACCCAAGTCCTAGGGGTGTTCTCTCTCTCCACTTGGTTCTTATCATAGCCCACCAAGCGGGCAGCTCCCTCAAATTGGAATGTGGCAAAGGTTATTTGCCTTTCCTCAGTATAGTCTAAAGCAGTAAAAATATCAGAAATCCTTTCTAACCAACCCTCAGCAACTTCAGGGTTAGGTTCACCACAGAATTTAGGGGGGTTAAATCTTTGGAGTCTCTCAAGTGCCGATCCTACCAACTCCAAAGTTACCAAGGTGTTGCTCGGTCCAGGCCTTGTTGCCTAGCCATACGATCTAAAATCTCGGTCATACGGTTCATGGCGTAACCATTTGCTCTACAAAGTTAACCCCGCCCCTTGATTACGATCGGTGGGATTCATGGTCATTTCCGTATTTTGAAGAAGCCTAGTCCCACACCCCGACCTGCGTCCTCTCACCGTCCATAGTTCTCTAGGGGCCATCAAATTATCATGAACCACGGAAAAGTAACAACACAATTAGAACAATTGCTTTAGAAAGTAGGCAAAACACTTTCATAATTACATTTCATTACAATATGGTGCCAAGAGTACATTAGTTAAGCATGCTTTTGTCAAAAGATACACATTGGTATATCAAGTTCTCAAGTACACTTAAACAAAAAACATGGTACTTAGCAGTTAGCAAGCATGCACTTTACAAAGTTGGGAACCCACTTCAGGCTTACTCCCCACAGAAGATTACACAAACTCTATGATCAAGTCAAGCTAATCTATCAGGTCCAGTAAGAAGAAGTCTCCGTGGACTCATCCTCAGAAGGATCAGACATCAGTGCAGGATCCCCTCACCATGGCGTCTCCAGGACTCACTTTCGAGGCTCTCCTCCCAAATCGGCATCAGGAGGCGATTAAGCGAATCCTCCTCACTTCGGTTAGCCTCAATCACTCCTCCGGTCAAGGCCTCACATCCAGCAGCAATATCCTCGGCCCTCTCTCGAGCCACCCTCACTATCCCTAGCGGCTGCTCGTTATGGCAGAACCTCAGCCTCAAGCTCTCCAATCCTAGCCAATCGAGGCACGAGCCACGGAGCAAGCCTCTCAATCTCTCTCTCTGGATCCTAGTCACCTCTTCCTCTCGGTGACTGCAGGGACCACATGATCGGATAAGCAAAGGCTCTCCAACATCCACGGGAGGCCGCCTGTAATGAATCCAAGGGTTGTAGGCAGCACGAGCACCCCTTGAACCCAGTCAGAAGCGTGGGCTGTGCGTGTCCAGCCCACTACTACCTCAAGCTCCATGACCTACAAGAAAGAATCCCCATTGGTACTCGTTCTAACTTAAAGGTCAACAATACTTAATCATAACCAAATAACCCTCACTTCACTTTTATTCCCAACCTACTAAACCCTTAACAATTCACTACGACTATGCCTGCGGATTATTCAAACCTAGGCTCGTACCACCTATGGCGACCCCACCTTCCCTACAGTAGGACCAAAGGGGTCGGGGACCACTCTCGCCGGGACTCACTCACGCACTTGTTCAATATCAGCGGTGCGAGTCAGCGTGCTTTGTGACATTTAGGTAACCCTATGGCTCTTCCTTCTCTCCCGACCTAGGCCTAGCCTCGGTTCAGTGGAGTTCACCTATAGGTCTGAGGATTTCGACCTTTCCATACACATGCAATCACTATAATACACTTTAAAGCACTTTACAATCAATCACTTCAAATCACTTTTTCACTTTTCGGATGGAGTAGGTGCGATAAAGTACACACCATCCCCATCAGAGGGTTCAAAGATCAATTTTCACATAACAATCACTTCATTGCATTCATTTACAAACATTTGAACGTAAACACGAAACAAGCATGGAAACTCACCGAAGTAAGGTTCAACTTCCACGTAGGGTTCAAAATCACCGTCTTGCATACTCCCTAAAATAATTTAAAATAATCAATGAGATTCAATTCATTATTTTTCATTCACTAATCACAGTTCACTTCCACTTTTAGTTTCAAACTATAATTTTCTAAAACTCTCTCGAGGAAAAGCCTTCATTTCACATAGCTCAAAGTTCCAAATAAATCCCCTTGGAAAATCACTTTATCACTTCAAAGGAAACATCTCACCGATATACTCATTGGCTTACAAGCACGTTCTTTTTTTCACAAAACATTTAGCTGGGACTTACACCTCAAAATCACTTTTACACAACACGTCTTCATTTTTGGCTGAAACTTCCATTTTGACATAAAACGCTTCATATCAAACCATTATATTCAAAATCCCAATTTAATAAAATACCGTAAAACCTTCAAATTAGGTCAAATAGCACTTTTAGGCTCAAATTTCATGAAAACTACACTTTTACCCTTTTAAAATCCAAACACTCACTCACACACACATACACTCACCATTTGAACAATATACATTTTTCTCAAAAGTAAAACCCTTCGAGAACATTCACAACATTCCAAAATCAAACATTGAAATCACCAGGCATGGGTTTGGCCATAACATACATTTTCCTTCAACTTTTCAACAACTGAAAACCCTAATTTCTAACCATATCAAAGCAAGTTCACAAATAACAATCAAATTCCCAATCAGGTCCTCAAGTCCGCTACCTAGAGGCCACCTCAAGTCCGCTACCTAGGTTGGGATTTCAAGAGCCAACTTCATCTTTTGAGATGAGATCATTTTATCAATATAAACCCAGATCTCGCTAATCAACACTAATAAAGCTAGATCTACAAGATTCGAGGTTCATACCTCTGGATCTATCAAGATCCAACAAGATCCGGCAAGATCCAATGAAATCCCTCGATCTTTCCTTCAAGAAAGTAGCCTCCAAGCTTGATGAATTCCAAAACCCTCGATCCTAGCCCAAGATCTTCAAGATTTGTTGATAAATTCGTCTCCAAATGCAAGCCCAAGCTCGATCTCAAGTTTTTAAACAATCACTCTAGCTTTTCTTTTCCTTTCTTTTCCTTCAAAAATTCAGACCTCACTCTCTCTCCTCTCTCCTTGGTTCGGCTGAAATAGGGAAGGAAGAAATCAAACCCACCATCCATTATTCAAGTTTCATAGCTCAAGTTACTTGTTGGAAGAAAGAAAATGGAAGATCAAACCAAAATCTTACCTCTCTTTCCCTCTAAAATTGGACCAGCCCCTTCTTTTGCTTCTCTCTCCTTGCTGCAAGAAGGAAGAAGATGATGGTGGTTGATGGTGTTTGAAGCTCCAAGAAGTTGATGGAAGATTGGAAGAAGTTTGAAGACAATTTCTCTCCCTTTCTCAAGCTCTCTCTCGGCTGCCTCTCTCTAACTCCCAAATTTGCAGCTGAAAATGAGCTCCAAGGAACCAAAGTCAAGGCTAAAGGTGCCAAAAGTGCATTTCCTTATTTTAAGGGAAAAAGTGCTTTTTGGCACTTTATCGTCACAGCCTAACTCCACTGGTTTCTTTCATCCCGACACTATCTCGCCATAATAATATTCCCAAAATATCACTACATATGCTAAATTTTGGCCAAAACCACACACCGGCAAACAATTTGTATAAAATTCTCTAAATTGAGAAATAATCACTTTAAACATATTTTCACTAATATTTTAAATAAACTCAATATAAATATTATTATGCATTTTAGAAATAAATTCAAATTTTTGAGACCCTCACAAATATCGTCTCGTAGCATTTATTAGCGGTAAAATGTTAAAAGCACGTTTTTCGAGGTAAATTCGGACTGTGAGTAAACTAGTGAAGATAAGTATGGATGATCACTGGTAGGTTGGAAGTGTAATTAAATGACTGGAATTGGGTCATTGAAGGTGATTAATTAGGGTTTTGAAATTTTAGTTAAGATTTGGATTAACCTCTTTAAGTTTAGAATTTTATCTAACCGTTAATTCTTTCAACTAAATTCCTACCAATCACTTAAAAATTACTTATTCATCCCCTCTCCTAATCGAGATTTATCCATTAATCTCAAGCCAAATGAGGTGATTAATTTTCCCTCCAAATAGCTAATTAATGCCACTATGCAAGCTTTGACTTTGGGTGCATAAGATGAGACTCATGTCTTGTCTTCCTTTTTTCCATTAACTCCTCAAGAAAATTGACCAAAAATTGCTTCATCCTTCTCCCTCTCTCACCCGAACTCCCTCTCCTCTTCTCCCCTAAATTTTCAGCAATTTTCTTCACTCAAATTCCCTCCAAAAACCCCACACAACCTCCATTAATCCTTGCTTGAACTTGCACTTGGTGGAGAAGCTTGGAGTAGGTGCACTTGGGAGCTCTAGTCTAGCATTCCTTGGTGAACTCTTGCTTGTTTCTTGGAAGAGGTATGAAACTAGAGTTTGAACTTTTGTCTCTTAAATTCCATTTTTGAAGCATGATGATAGGTTTGGGAAGTTGAGAGGTTGTTAGAACCTTGTCATTGTTGATGAAATGGATTCATGTGTTGGTTTTTAATTTTGGAAGATTAATCTCAATAAATTGTCTTTCTTGATATTTGGTTGTATAAGTGGGCTCTTGAACTCCCACACTTGTGTTGATTAGAGTTCTATCATGGTTATTGATGCATTGTATGAATTTGAGTTAAAAATTGTTGTTGGATTTTTGGACAAAACCCTAAGAGGAACCGGTTCATGAAGGAAGAAAAATAAGGAAGAAATTTCTGTTTTTCCTCTGATTTGGTGGCTGCAAATTTTGGCAAGTTTAAAAGTTGATTGTGAGGCTTGAATGTGAGGGTTAAGCTGTTAAAATTGCCCCATACAAAGTCTTTCAAGAATTGAGTGAAGTTGATGGTTAGATGGAATAAGGAAAACTGGAAAAAAATGAAGCATTATGCTGCGGAAATTTTAGGGGATTATTTCGTGACAATTTTGCTAAAAGATGTGACCATTTTTGATCCTCATTAGGTTAAGGGAGACTAATACCAGCTTAGGGTCGAAATTGAAGTTAAATGGCAGTAGTATATGTTGGTTATAAGAGATTAGAAGTGGAGGAGTTGAACTTCATCGGTTTGAAGAGTTTCGATGAACGAACTTTGGGCACGTAGAAAACTGCCTTTTCATTTGAATTTTAAGTTGAATTTTGGTATGAATCTATTTGATATATGGAAGTATTAGTGTGCAAAATTTGGTAATTTTTGGACATGAAATCGTCACTGAAACAAGGCTTTAAACTCTGTCCTGTAACTTCGAATTCCAGAAATTTCAGATTTTTGAACTGCCTCTGTTAGAACTGCTCTAATTTCTTGCTCAAGTATCAGAATTGAGTTCCGTCGGTGGCGTTTGAAACTTTTTACATAGTAATATAAACTGTATGAATTTTAGAGGCCAATTCATTTTTTATGATTTTTAGTGAATTTTCAAAGTAGGCTGGTCGACCAACCTGAACTGCCTTATTTTGTTACTGTAGCAGTTCGTTAAATTAAAATCTGGTCTAATTCCGTCCAGAATTTTAATTGGATGTCTTCTACAAAGTTTTAGAAATTTCAAAGAGGTTTCCAACGGTACCAAATGTGTAAAATTCTGACTTGTATAACTTGAGTTATGATTTTTCAAAGTTTTCAGCTCGAATTAGGAAATTGTCAAACTTTCTACTTTTTGAAATAAATTTGGTCGGTGAACTAGGAAAACTTATTTTCGTTCTCTTTTAATTATTTTAGGGCAAAGTCTTGATTTTGCAACTGATCAAAACTTGGACTCCGACTCCTAATTTGTCGGTGAGTTTTCAATGCCTGTTAAATGTTTTCGTTTAAATGTTTTGTAAATGTATGTGTACCATGACATGTTGCTTGATTTGACTGTGAAAGTGGAAATTTGATGAACCACTCACTTAAAGGAGACTATACTTTATTGCTCCCTTTTTGTAGAGTTGGTAATTTAAATATTTTGCATGTGTCAAATTTGGAGATGGAGAAGTGTTACCCCGCCACCCTTGGCCGCGTGCCTTGAGTGGCTTCTCATTCTCTTCACTGTTTAAATATTTGGCGTGCGGGCCCGGTAGGGGGAGTTTGGTGGTTGGAGTTTGGCGTGAAGAGTCGTCTACTTGGATTGAAAGTCGACGGAGTGTCGACTACTATAAATGCTCGGGAAATGTGGAATTTGGCTCCTGAGAGCCCTCGTATCCTCAATATGTGTGAATTTGATTTGGCTATGTGTTTTATTTATTTACTTTTACTTTTACCGTTTTTAGTGCATGTGCATGAATTTTGGAAACTCACGAGTTTTTTAGCTCACCCCCGTTCCCGTTTGTTTTTCCTTAACAGGTGACGAGAATCACGAGGCGTAGCTAGGGCTAGTGTCTTGATCTTTTGACTTTTGTCTCGAGTATGAAGTAATATTTTATATATTTGTTTGGTGTTGAGTACTTTATGCTTATGGAAGTGTTTTAGCTTTGGCTCGAGGGTCTTGAATATTTTAAGTGGATGATTGTAATTTTAAGTTTCAACGCCCTTTTCAGTTTTAATATTAATGTTATGGTGGTTGAAGAGTTTGTACGTTTAAGTTAGTATTGATTTGAAGGCTTGAGTCCTGGCGAGAGCCAGGCAGGCAGCACACCGACTCTTTGGTTCGTCTTAGGGGAAAGTGGGGCTGTCACAGTTTTCACTGCCCTTCCACGGCAAAGCAGTGAGAATTACTTCTCATCACAGAGGTTCTTATTTTACAAAGATAAGCTGTGTGTGCTCTTGTGCTCTCTACGGAGTTTACTAGTCCGAGAAGCGCATGGTGGCAGACTAATGGGTCACTTTGGCATTGCAAAAACACTGGCTATTCCCCAAGAACATTTCTATTGGCCGCGTATGAGGCGAGACGTCGAAAGACTAGTCCAAAGGTGTGTTACTTGTCATCATGCCAAGTCTAAGGTAAATCCCTACGGACTTTATACTCCACTGCCAATTCCTAGTTTGCCTTGGGTTGATCTTTCTATGGATTTTGTGTTAGGCTTACCTAGGACTAGACATGGTCATGATTCCATGTATGTGGTAATTGATCGATTTTCTAAAATGGCACATTTCATTCCATGTCACAAGACTGACGATGCTTAACATGTGGCTGATTTATTTTTCAAGAAAATTGTACGTTTACATGGTATGCCACGCACTATAGTGTCTGATGGAGATATTAAGTTCCTTAGTTATTTTTGAAAAACTTTGTGGAGTAAATTGGGAACTAAACTCTTATTCTCTACTTCTAGTCATCCACAAACTGATGGCCAGACTGACGTAGTTAATAGGACTCTTAACTTTATTGTGTGCTGTTATTAAAAAGAACTTGAAAGCTTGAGAGGATTGCTTGACACATGTAGAGTTTGTATATAATCGATCCATGCATAGCACCATCCAATATTCATCGTTTGAGATAATTTATGGGTTTAATCCGCTTACTCCTCTACATTTGATGCCTTTACCTGTGTCTGAGAAAGTTAACCTAGATGGAAAGAAGTAAGCTGAGTTTGTTTGTGAACTACACGCCAAGGTCTGTGCTAACTTCGAGAAGCGTACTTGGCAATATATAAAAGTGCCAACAAGGGTTGTCGTAAGATGGTCATTGAGCCTGGCGATTGGGTATGGATTCACATGAGGAAGGAACATTTTCCTGTCCAGAGGCGTAGTAAGCTATTGCCAAGAGGCGATGGACCATTTCAAGTGGTCAAACGCATCAACGATAACGCCTACAAGCTTGATCTTCCTAGTGAGTGTAGTGTGCATGCAACCTTCAATGTTTCTGATCTAAGTCCTTTCCATGCAGACAACGAGCTTGTTTTGGAGACAAACTGCCTTCAAAAGGAGGGGAATGGTGATGAGCTCAAGGCTGTTAATGAGGGATTGATGGAAGATCCATTGGTGTCGAGTGGTCCGATTACTAGGGCTCGTTCTAGAAAGGTTAAAGAAGCCATGCAAACTTTAGTTCGAGGAGTCTAAGATCAAGTGGGACGTTTGAGTAGTCTTCAAGAGTTTGGAAATACTGATTCTAGTATTTACACACTTATCCAAGTGATTGAAATGGAAAAAGAAGCATTGGAGGAATGAAAAGTGATTGAAACGGAAAACGAAGCATTGGAGGAATGAAACCGTAAGCGAGCTGAATTTCAGATTTCTAGGGTTCTAATTGATCCAATTCCTTTTTCTTGATTTCTAGCGTAGTTAGTTCAAATTAACTGTCATTAGTAGTTTTAGTTTAGCCTTTGAATAGTTGGATAAGTCACATTAGCCGAATGTCCAATGCTAGGTCTGATTAGGGTTTCCTATTCACAGGCTGATTGTCTAGTTGTTTCTTTATGTTTCCTAGTTGTTTTAGGACAATAATGTAAGGCTATAAATAAGCCTTATGCTGGCTGAATTATTCATTCAAAGTTATTAATAAAATTTCAGCTTTTCTTGAGATAATTGCACGTCTCTTTTCCAAGAGATTTCTTTTTGAATACTTAAGAAACTTTCGAGTATTCATCCGACTTATCAATCAAGAATCACACTTGATTGTGGCATCTTCTACCAGCAGCCTTGGTTCGCTATTCCATTGAGTTACAGATTGAGATTCAATTCAAGGTTCGTAACTTTGTGGATTAGAAGGGTCAAGTGTCTTCCGCCAATCTAACTTGATCATCGTCTAGGTCCAAATCAATGTGCATCAATGTTACTCTTACCATTTTTATACTTAATGACGTACAGAAAGGACTCAATGAAAGAGATCCATCATGCATATCTCTTATTGAGGTTATATTGCTTTCTTAACTACTTAAGAGATTCGTGATCCGTATGAATCACAAATTCCTTAGGCCTTAGATAATGCTACCACACTTGTAGAGCTCGAATTAGCGCATAAATTTCTTTGTCATACGTCAAGTAGCTCAAAGCAGCCCTGTTGAACTTCTCACTGAAGTAGGTAACTGGTCTACCCTCTTGCATCAACATGTCACCAATTCCAATCCCTGAGGCATCACATTCAACCTTAAAAGTTTTAGAAAAGTTAGGCGAAAATAAAACTAGTGCATGCGCTAATTTTTTTCTTTAAAATCTGAAAAGCCTCTTCCTGTGCCTTTCCCCAAACAAATTTCTCATTCTTCGTGATGAGATTAGTGAGCGGTGTGGCCAGGGTGCTAAACCCACAAGGCCATGGGAACTACGAACTTCCCCAATTGACTTAGGGGTTGGTCACTTTTGAATTATCTTGATCTTACTTTCATCTACTTGCATTCTCTGCACACTTAAAACAATGCCTAGAAACACAAGCGTTTCAATACAAAAATTGCACTTCTTGATATTAGCATATAGCTTCTCCCTTTGAAGTACATCCAAAACAGCCTTTAAATGATCAAGGTGCTCCTCTACACTACAGCTAAGAATATCGTCAAAGTATACAACTATAATTTTTTTCAAAAATGGACGTAAAACATGGTTCATTAGCCTCATAAACATGCTAGGTTCATTAATTAACTCAAATGGCATAACTAACCATTCATACAGTCCATACTTAGCCTTGAATGCAGTCTTCCATTCATCCGTCTCTTTAATTCTTATTGGTGATAGCTGCTTTTTAAATTAATTTTAGTAAAGATGACTGCACCATGTAATTCGTCTAACATATCATCTAACCTAGATATGGGATGATGATATTTTACCGTAATTATATTTACAGCCCTGTAGTCTGTGCATATACACCATGCTCCATCTTTCTTTAGCACCAACATAACCGGCACTGTGCATGGATTTAAGCTCTCCCTTGCCCAACTTTTGTCCAAAAACTCATCAATTTGTCATTGCAATTGTGACGACCCCACTTCTCCCTGGGGCGCACCCTAAGGTATCCGTGGGCCGCCTGCCCAACTCTCACCAGGACTCACTCCGTAACAATCATTAATACTTCAAGCTAAAACACCATTTTTAATCCAAACCTCAAAAGATAATTCATAAGTACATCATCCAAACTTACAATCTCACACTTCAAATTACAAACCCAAAGTACATAAAGAACTTCCCACATACGTTCTAGTGTCTTAGAACAACAATCCAAAGTCACATAATTTCCATTTCCACAAAACATATACAAAAGAAAACCCTACTTCTAAGGGTTGACACCTCCACTTGGGTTCCCAGTCCCTGTTAAGGAAAACAAAATGAAAAGGGTGAGATAAAAGCTCAGTGTCCCTGTTAAGGAAAACAAAATGAAAAAGGTGAGCTAAAAGCTCAGTGAGTCCCCAAAAGGGCATGCAGAACAACTAGCACATATAGCATTTCACTTGAAATACAAACTTGGAAATAAACAGATAAGGAAAGCATTTAACATCACAAGAGTAGGATACGGGGGCTCTCAGGAGCCAGGGTCCACGACGCTTGATCACGATCTTCGTAGTTGACACTCTGTCAACTTTCACATAGTCCATGTAGAACTCCACTTCTCCTTTCTCTACCAAACCCCCTTCGGGCCCAACTCTACACATAATTTGTCACATAATTTGTTCACATAAGTGATCACATAGTTTACCACATAATTTGTGTTTTGCTCTCCATAATGGACAAGCCCTTTCGTCAAGTCCAGAGCGCACATCACATCACATAGTATTCCCTATGGCTAGTACTATTCTCCTCGGCCTAGGCCTAGCCTACAGCACGAGTCGAACGACTTACCGATAGGTCTTGGGAATTTCCAAACTTTTCATGCACACACAATTCACATCAACACTTTTAAATCACATCATAAAAATCTTACAAATTTTCCACTCAAATAGGAGTAAGTGCGATAAAGTACACACCACTCCATTTGAGGGAGAAAAGAAATCATATTTTCACTCCAAATCACTTAACTTCACATAATTCAAATCAAATTCACATAGGCACATAACAGGCATGGAAACTCACCAAAATATCAAGGTTCGGACTCTAAAGCTGGCTTAGTTCCAAAGTCTTCAGCACTTCCTAAAATGAATAAGGGGAATTGATAAGTTTCATTTTCTCATTTGAAAATCAAGTTTAAATACACTTATTCCTTCATGTAATCAAGGTTTTTCCAAAATCCCCTTGAAAACAATATTCATCTCAAATGATAAAATATCATACATGATTCTTTTCAAAAAGTGCCATATAATTAATGTAAAGTGCTCCATCGATATACTTCCTAGACACTACTCCCAAATTCACTTTACTGTAAAACTTATACGAGACTGGTCATATCAAAATTACTATTCTAGGTCTAACTCAAACTTTAAAACAAATCCCACCAAATCTTTATAGATACTAAATTCATGAAAATTAACTAAAGTATTTCAAAACTTCCAAATCTAACCCATTCACACTTTATATTCCAAAGTTCATGAAGAGCTTTACTTTTCTTTATTTAAAATCCACGTTTTTAATTCACAAAGACACATACTCATAAATGAGCATATTACATATATACTTAAGCAAAATCTCTTCAAGAAATATCACAAGATTTCGAAATCAAACACCCAAAATTTGCCAAGCATAGGTTCGGCCATTTCACATGCTTTTCCTTCAAGATTTTCAATAACAAAATTCTATTTTCTAACCATAGAATAAACTAATTTCACAAATATTAACCAAGCCACAGTCAGGTCCTCAAGTCCGCTACCTAAAGGTCACCTCAAGTCCGCTACCTAGGTTGGGATTTCAAAAGCCCAACTCAACATTCCAAATATAGCATTTTCTAGCAGAATAAACCATAGATCTATCTTGTTTAACACTAATTAAAGTTAGATTCACAAGATTCAAGCTTTATACCTTCAAATCTGACTAGATCTGACACCGAGGCTTTGTGATATCTTCTCAAAGTTGACTCTTCCAAGCTCAACAACCCCGAAAGCTCCAATCTTAGCTCACGATCTCCTTGCCTTGAAGACGATTTTCCCACAACTAGCTCTAGAACAAGAACAACACAACTTACCCAAGCTTTTCTTTCACTTCTCTCTCTCTCTCTCTCTCTCTTCGGCTCTCCCTCTTTTCTCACTCTCTCTCTCTCGGCTGCTATGGAGGAAGAAGAAACAAGGATGAGACCTTCAAGGAAGTCTTGAAGCTTGAAGAAAGTAAAGGAAGGAGAAATGGAAGAAGCAACAAATAAAATTCTCTCTCTCTTCCTCTCTCCAACTCTTGGCCCTCTCTCTCTCTACGGTTCCAAGGTGTAGCTGAAAATGAAGCTTCAAGAAGCAAGAAAGAGACCTTTTTAAGGAGACAAAAAGTGGCCTTTTCCATAATTTAAGGAAAAGTGGTCAAAAGACCACTTTTTGTCGCGTCGAAGCATGACAGTCCAACTTTTACTGTATTGTCTCATTTTGACACTGATTAACCTTAAATATATCTCTATATTATTTCCACATATGCTCGGTTTCAACTTAAAGTCACTATTCACACTTCGGTACAAGATTAAACACTTAAAATGGCCAAAACTACACACTGGCAAATAATTCATGAAAAAAATTCTCTAAATTTGGAAATAATTATACAAAATATAAATTCACTCATATTTTAATAATTAAACACATTTTAAAACATTATTATGCACTTTAAAAATAAAATTGGAATTTTGAAACCCTCACAGCAATTCCTTTGTCTCCTCTAGATTGCTCTTGTATGCTGGACGGTTGGGTATTGTCACTCCTGGTATGAAATCAATTTGATGTTTGATCCCTTGAATCGGTGGCAATCTACTTGGTATATCTTTAGGGAAGACATCTTCATATTCGTATAAAATTGGAACAAAAATAGAAGGTATATTAGAGTTAGGTTCACTAGAGGATAACTCAGCTTCCTTGTTTATAAGCACAAGAAGCGGTTGTCGATGAATCAAAACTTGCCTCACTTGTTTGGCTTTTACAAGCATTAAATGCTTTCCCTCATCTTTCCCCTCTTTTCTTTTCTTGTCCTCACTAGCTGAATTTACATTAGTCTTTTCCTCTCATTTTTCTTGGCCTTTTGTTCTTTTTTCCTCTTCTCACACTCTTGTTCAAATTCTTTTCACAAGCTTTCTTGGTCTTCACGGGCTTGCTTAGGAGTTAAGGCGTAAGAATGATCTTGCGATCTTTATGCATAAAGGAGTACTCGCTGGTTATTCCTTCAAAATTCATGCGCTTATCATACTACCATGGTCGCCTAAGAATGATATGACTCTCGTACATGGGTGCCACGTCACATAAAACTTCATCTTCATAGACACGAACACCTGCCTCACCACTCGGACTTCTCCACTATTATTGAGCCATTGAAGCTTGTATGGTTGTGGATGCTCCGTAGTCGGCAAGTTCAACTTTTCTACCATAGTAGCACTTGCAATGTTTGTACAGCTTCCACCATCAATGATAAGGTTGCACAACTTATCCTTGACTAAGCAGCGGATCTAGAATATGTTTTTGCGTTGCATCTCTTTTTCTTGGCATTGTGAAGTCAATGCTCTATGTGCAACTAGTCCAAAGCCAACTTGACCTTCTAAGGTGCCCTCCTCCTCCTCAGATCCTTCCTTCTCTTCCATTAATGGAGGCATGTCATCATACTCGGACTCATCAGTGATTATCTCTCCATTAGACAAGACAACCATTACCCTTTGATTAGGGCATTGCTTCACCATGTGATCACACCCTTGACATTTAAAGCATCTATCATCTTTCCCTCTAGTCTTGGCTTGATTGGTCATAGGTTTTCCTTTACTCTCCACTTTAGAAGAATCGACTTTGGCTTTCAAAGAAAATTCTGACTTAGTCCGATTGGAAGAGCTCAAATCTGAATTCCTCCTCTCACTCATTGGAGTGAATTGCCTTGAATTTGGAGTCAAATATGTGTAGCTTGAGTGAGCTTGATCCCTCCTCTTGAGCTTATGCTCCACCTTCTCAGCTTTGGCCACCAAGTTGTGAAGCTCCAAATAGTGTTCAAGTTCCACCTTCTCGGCAATTTATGGTTGTAGCCTATTCAGAAACCTCGCTATAGTTGCTTCTTTGTCCTCTTGAACATTAGCCCTTAACATGAGGATTTCGATCTCTTTGTGATATTCGTCAAAGCTTTTATTGACTTAGGTCAAGTTTTGGGGTCGTTGATATAAATCTCAATAGTAGTGACTCGGAACAAATCTTGTTCTCATGATTCCCTTCAACTCATCCTAAGTAGATATCTCCAGTAGCCTACTCCTCCTTCGAGAGATGCAAAGTTGGTCCCACCATACCATGACATAGTCCGAAAACTCAATCACGGCCAACTTTACTTTTTACTCTTCAGTATAGTCTTGACAAGCAAAAATCATCTAGGTTTTAGATTCCTATTCCAGGTATGCTTTTTGTTCCGATCTCCCCATGCCTCTGGAATTTTCATCTTTATGCCTTTTAAAGCATCAGAGAGTCAATCTTGATCTCATTTCTTAGGCTTATATCGCCTAATAACTTCCTCTTCTTCATTGGAGTTGTCAGATTCTTCAACTTTTGGTTTGCCACAAGAAGCATTGGATGAGCTTGGTGAACCTCTAGTCTGATATAACCCACTATGAATAGGTTCTAATTCTTGGTCCAACATCTTCTTAATCTGGCCTCCAACACTTCGGTAAGTAACTTGACATCAATGGTAGGTTGATTACTTGTTTCTCCTCCATTAGACATGGTAATTTAACCTGCAAAATTGTTAGGAAAAACAAACAAAGTATATTGTTTTCTCACATGCTCCCTCACGTGTATGCACTCGCACTTATGTTTCACTCAATGAATTTTTTTTAACCACTCTAATGAGCTCACAAATATGTTCTTAAGGCTCTTGATTGCTTCTCTTGAAGAAATTAGAATTGTCCTCAAGTGATTCCTTGACTTCGTGCAAGAACTTACTTGATCGTGTGGTCTGGATAGAAGCTAAATTATACTGTTGTCTTGTAGATTTTTGCTAGAATTTCAGGTCTGGAATTCACATGTTTATAGAGTAGAAATGGAGCTAAAAACAACCCTAATCCCAGGTGTAAATGGAGTGAATCAAAGCTGGAAACAATTAGGAAAGAACGAACAAGACACAACTAAGAATCTAGATAGACAGCTTTAGGAAACTATGAAGTTAAAGCTGGACAGATTTGGAAAATGGATAAAATCATGTGAATGAAGCTCTTTTCACCTGGAGAATTGGATTTATGAGATTTAGGTTCAAGCACAATGTTTCCAAAGAGCAACCAACCAATAAAACTAGTCAAAGAACTCAAGAATCAAATCTGGTAGAACCAATTTTTTGAGGAAACTTATTCGGCTCTCTTCCTTTTTTTATCATTTTTTTTTGTAATGTAAGATGAGCCTTCAAACACCCTAGATTAGTTCTCAAATTTCTGAAAATTTGATGTGCCAAGTATGGTTGCAAGACTTCAAGAATTTGGAAACCCGAGTTCAAGAATTCAAGAAGTCAACAAAGGTGTTTCAAGACTTCAAGACTATAAATTTTTGCAAGAATCCCAATAATTGGAAGATATGAATCAAGAATGTCAAGAATTTCAAGTTTCTAGCCTAGAAGTATCAAGTAAATTACTTCAAATTCACAAGCCAAATCAAAAACAGAAAGCTGTCCAAAACCAATAAGAACAAGGATGAACATAACAACCAGGTACAATTTTTTTTTTTTGACACAACGAAATAGCAGAACAAAAACACAATCTAGACACCAATTGGGATAAGAAATATGGTAGAAACAAGAAGAAATAGATTCAGATAGGATTAAATTAGGAACCCTAATCCACACAAGAAAAAACTAAACTATAACAACCAAACCCTAGCAACTGAACTTCTTTTTTCTTTTTTTTTTTGTACTTTCTGTTTTGAAGGCTCGATGAAACCAGCAACACTTAGACAGAATAACAAGGCTGAGACAAAGATTAAATGGTGATAAGTCAATATTTTGCATGCTTTTAATAGGTTTAATTATGTAGTTTTTGTGTGTTTTAGTTATTTTAATGGCTATTAACTAGGATTTCTAGTTAAGTTTTGCATTTTATGGCTTCAAATAGAGAAGTTGAATTTCTATGGATTAATGTGATAAAAACTTCATGTTTTTATAGGATTAATTTTTCAATCATCAAATGAGATGAAAATGAGTGGATAATTTGCCAAGAAGCTTGGAAGAAAAGTTGGAAAATTGAAATATCCAGAGTTGATGAAATTCCAAATTGAGATGAGCAAAATTCAATTCAATTATCAAGGAATCAAAGGATCAAAAGTTGGAGGATTTAACGCTGGTAGGGTTTTTCTTTACTCCTCAAATTTAAAAAAAACCTTTATTACCCTATATTACCGCAAGTATATGGATCGTTTATTGAGTATAGGGAAATAAGGTGTCGATCCCACGAGGAACTATGGTTTTGCAAACACTAAAGTTTAATCACTTGCTTTATTATCTAGAAAACAACTAAAGGAAAGCAATTAAAATAAAGGAAAGCTAGGTAAAAGGGAGAAGGCTGTGAACCGACCTAAGGAAGAGGGATTAAGCAATTTAAAACCAACCGTTAGGTGTCAAAGACATTCAATTGGTGGTAGACAAGAAATAATAAGAAAGAAAGTAAAGAAATTAGAGAGTTAAGTTAGAGAGTTTTAAGATCAAGTTGGAGGAATTCTAGAGCTTTAGAACCCCTTGTTATGTTTAGATTAGAAGTTAGTCAAGTTTATTATGTGCTTTCTCCAATGATTCGCTAAGGTATAACTTCCTTTTGTATGCCACCACTTTCGTTCATGGTCATGTGTAGTGCAAGCTCTCATTTAAGATGAGCTAGTCACTCAGAATCGTTTTCGCCTATTCCCTAACTCCTTGGAATCTTCCTTGACCTCTTTTCATAGAGAAAAGAGAGAAACAAGTTAAATAAGCTCAATGAAGTTATACTATGAAACCACAACCAACCAATTATATTCACTACTTTCGTGAGAATATAAGTTAGTGTTTAAGAACTTTGATCTTATTGAAGGCAAGTTTTTCATTGCTCATCAACATCAAATCATTTATAGTTGGTAGCTAATCAACCATCAATCATAAGCACAAGTCTTAAACTAGCAAAATTATGGAGGACATAAATAACTTAACTACTTCATAATCACAATTAAAACAAGTTCATCCTAACTCTAGGATTTAAGAGGCTTAGCTAGACATCATGTTAAGAACATCTAAGTATAAAATAAACTTGCACAAAGCCATGAAAGTAAAGCACAAGAGACAAAGTAAAGGAAGAAGGAATCTTATTCAATTTCTTGAAGTTTGAATCCTTGAACTTCTTCACAAGTTGATCTCTCGAATACAAGGTACAAGAGTCCTCACAACCATCACTTTTAGCTCTCTTTAGAAATTACATACTAAGAAATATAAGAACTAGAGCTAAACTAATGAACTAGAGCTATTCTCTAGTCCTATCCCTACTTCATACTAATTCTTCTCTCTCCTCTTTTCAATCCCTTTAATTGTCTACAAGAGGCCTTATTTATAGAAGAATTCATCCATAAGCATCCAAAACTCTATCATGTGAACACATGGCAATTTGGCCTTTAAAAGTCAAGGAAAATGACTAAAACACAAATTGAGGTATCAAGAAGTTTGCATTTTCACTATTCATCGTGCACCAAAAAGGGTCAATTTTGCAATGCTTGATTTTCCTACAAGACAAACAAAACAAACACACTTAAAAACATAAAACACACATACTAAACATAAAATCACACTAAACTGACACAAACTTAAACAAAATTGGGTTGCCTTCCAATAAGCACTTTTGTTTAATGTCGTTGGCTAGACTCAAAAGTGTTTCTCTTTGAAGTCACTTTGGAGGTGAAAAGGAACTTGTTCCTTCCCAAAGGCTAAAGCTTTTGGTTCTATTCACCACAAATGAAGTATCCCCTTTCTCCAAATCATCCTCATCATCAAACAAAGAAGGATTAGTAGTATCACATATAGTATGAGGAGTTTTTGAGAAACATTTAAAACAATCCCAAAGTTTACTTGATTTTTTCCTTTTTTCCTCATTAACTTTAGGGATTTCATATTCTATAAAGATCTCTTTTCCTTTGTTCTTCACATGGAACATGTCATTAATAAATAAGCCATCATTATGCAATTCTTTAACAATATCTACCTCTTTTGGCTTAAATGCTTTTCCATGCCATAATTCAAGATCTTTATTTTCATTTAGGTTAAACACTAATTCTTTTTCATTCACTCTAAACTTAATTATGCCTTCTTGGACATCAATTAAAGTGCCGGCGGTGGCTGAAAATGGTCTACCTAAAATAATAGGTAAATAAATATCTTCTTTCATATCAAGCACAATAAAGTCGACCGGAATAAAGAAATCTTTAACCTTTATAAGGACATTTTCAACCATACCAACTGGGCGCTTTAATGACCTATCCGCCAATTGAAGAGTGATGTTTGTGTCCTTCATTTCCCTTAAATCAAGTCTCCGAGCTATGAAAAATGGCATCAATGATACACTTGCACCTAAATCAAATGGTCCTAAAACACCTGAATTGAATTCAGTAACAAGAACAAACAACTTAGCGATGAAACAAGAAACCCTAGCAATGGAAACCCTAGGACCCGACTTGCTGGTTTTTTTTTTTTTTTTTTGTTCTAACCGATTGAAGAAACAATAAAGAGATAGCAAGAATCGATGAAAACATGACTCAAGCTAAATGAAAAGGATATAACCTAAAAAACTATTAACCAACTATGATACCAACTAATACGAACCCCGACGAAACCTGTGATCATCGTGTCCCAGATCTAGATGGTGAATTTCGAAGTTTGGTAGCAGCAGAAAACCTTTGGACCTAATCTAATTCTTGAAGTTGTGAACAATATTGAGATTATCTCAACCCGCAACTTAATGAGCTAGCAAACCAAGGTTTTTGGTAGTAAGCACCACAATCAAGTATGTTTCTTGATTGATAAGTCGAAATGAACACCTAGAATAATTCTAACCTATTCAAAGATAACTTTCGAAGAAGCCAAGAGAACTCTCTCTTAATTTGCTGGAAATTTCGTATGATATCATTAAGAAAGCAATGGTTAAGCCTTTTATAGGCTTTACATTATGAAAACCTAATGTAACTAGGAATGGGACTGTCCAGCCTTAGTAGAGACTAAGCTGGCCAAACCTAGCTAGCCTAGGAAACACTTAATGAAATAGCAAAACAACAAGTCTAATACGACAAAGCTGATCACTTATTCCACTAAACAAGGAATGAAAATAACTACATTAAGGCCAACAACACAATCAACCTTGAACTTCCTCTTGACCATCCAACACCTGAAGGAGATTAACACAACTTGTAGCTCGATCCTCGCCTTCAAACATGATTCGCTCTCCAATTGAAACTTGAATGGACGTCACCAAAGTTTGAAGTGAATTTTGCAGCTTATTAACCCTAGCTCGAGTGATTGGTCTAGCAGGAATGATGACTGAATCATGACTCGAACCTTGACTAGCCTTGATGACCACATCATTATGCTACTACAAATAGACTTACCTCTATTGAAGAAGATTGTGGATAAGTGAGGAAAGATTGGCATTTTCAAATTGGAGAATCTCTTTGGATACATAGAACTATTTTGTAAGCTTCTACACAAGCAACTCTATATGCACTTCGTGTTGAAGCTGTTCTTCTACTTGAGCATCAAATACCTTCACTAAGGATGCAATTCAAAAAGGACTCAGTGAAGAAGATAATGTTCATCTTTATCTTGAGGAATTAGAAACGATTGATGAAAAGAGATTTAGAAACTCAATAACGAATTGGTGTTATCAATCTTGCCTCTCAAAATCATTCAACAAGCATGTCAGACCTCACTCTTTCTAAGTTGGTGAGTTAGTGCTTATTGTTCAGAGACCAATCGTCCTCACTCAAGGTGAACAAAGGAAATTTGCTCCTAAATGAGATGGTCCATATGTTATTCAAGAAATATATTCCAATAGTTCATATAAATTGGCTGATAAATATGGATTAAGGATTGATCACATCAATCATAAATGTTTAAAGAAATATCACGCATGATTTGAAGGTTTCACAATGCATGAGTCAAAACTGTATGTTGTTCCTAACCCACATAAACTAAAATTGTGAATGGAAACTACTAATAGTATAGTATATGGTTAAACTATTGAAACGCTCCATCAAGTCTAAGGTGGAAAACAAATGGACACTCTTAACCTACGTAAGGTTAAACTGTGTATGACAAAATTTACATGTAACGTGATTCCCTTTTGAGATACATACCTAGTTTAGATAAAATATTGAATTTAAATTCTTTTATTTTAGTAAAAAAGTACCAGATAAGAGAAGAAAATATGTTTTATTACTTAAAGAAAAGTTTTATTATATAAAAAATGTAAAGAAAATTTCTAAATGAAAAGGGAATATTAGTGAAGACATCTAAATATCAAGAAAAGGGAATAGGATGGAAGACATCTAAATATCAAACTTGTGATCCACTATAACTACTTTGCATGATTCAAGAGATGACTTCATATCTGAAAGTTTTTTAACCACATCATCAGTTAGAAGATTGGCATTTTCAATGGAAGAGATCTTGTCATACATTCAGGATACTTTGGGCTGGACCTCCTCAAAGATTCATATGTTTGGTCAATAGTTGAACTAACTTTCATGCCTTGCTTCTCCAAATCAGGAAGTTTCTTTTGAAGAAATTTCTTTCTATCTCCAATACATTGCAGCTTTTCTTCAAGATTTTTTAAGCAAGTAGTTAATTCTTCTTCTTTTACTTGGACTTCCTCAAGTTGAGCAGTCATTTTGGATAGAAGTTCCATATGTTCCTTTTTGCTTATCTCTTCCCATGAAAAGGATATTGAAGAGTCATATACCTTTGGTTTGATAAATATTTTTTGTCAAAGAACCTTTCAAAAGAAGACTATTTATAGGATTCATCCTTATAATTTCTATAATAAAAGAAGACTATTTTTTGTTGTCTCCTGCTAAGAATCTTTAGAGGAACTGCTCTTCATGACTATGCTTTTTAAGCAAGTGCTAGTAGTTTTTCTCTTTTGTTCATCAACAGGGGTAGTCTTACGCTTCTTTGCTAATGGTTGCTTTCTATCTTCTTGCAGAATCTTGAGAGCGCTTGATGGTGATTTTAAGATCCTCAGGAGAAACATTATGTGACCATGATGACCATCAAATATCATAGTCCTTTGTGATTGAAGGATGCTTCCTTTGCATCGATATGATCATCCTAGATTGAGTTTGCATGCAAACTAAGGAATCCCACAATTGAATAGCCTCTTCCAACGTGTGGATGTGAGTGATTTCTTTCATGTTGTTGGGTATGTCCTGACAAAAGCCAAATTGCATATTGAATGTGCAAGGATTATAACTTTTAGCAATGAAGGCATTATCCCTGCATAAAATTATGTAACAAGACAATTGACTTATGAAGTAGTTCATGAGTCTTGATGATAGGGATCCATTCTCAGTCAACACAATTAGTTAACACTATTTCCTCCTTCTTAGTCTAGCATTGTTTTGAAAGTGTCAATAGAGTTACTTCTTTGAAAATCTTGATGAAGGTAGACAACAATCGGCACCATATCTGGTGTTATAACTGCCACTGGACTTCCATCAGATGTTTGAAAGGCTTTTGGTCAGCATAAGACCGATACTAAGACTGATCCTATCTCCGATGCTGGTTTTCTATTGCTACCAATTTAGGGTTTTAATTATTTTCAATTTCCTTTGTTTTTATTAATTGTGTTTAGTTACGTGTAGTTCACAAGTAATCCTAGTTCTAGTAGGATTAATAAAACTGGTCAGTTTATGTCTTTGGGCCGTGAGTACTTTTCCTAGTCAGATTAGGGTTTAAGTTAGTTACAAGCCTATATAGTTATTTATAAGCATATATAAGGCCAACATGTTATCTAACAAAAGTTTAGATGCTTTTCCAGCAAATACTGTGAGAGTGATTCTCTTGGCTTTCATGAGCTACCTTTGAATACTTTAGAGATTCTCTAAGTGTTCATCTTGGCTTCTCAGTCAAGAAACACACTTGATTATGGTGCCTTCTACCAAATATTGGTTCACCAATTCATTAAGTTGCGGCTAAGATTGTATCAATGGGGTCGCACTTCGGGGATTAGTCAGGTTGTTAGGTTTTTCACTACCTAAACTTGAATTCCAACTACCTAGATCTGGGCTTGTTGTATCTCAAGTTTCATTGAATCGATGAGGCTCGTATTAACTGGCATCAGAGCTTGTTGATGATTTTTAGGTTATATCCTTTTAGTTTCTTCGTTTGAGTTTTATTCTTATCTTTTTGCCTTGTGTCTAGTGTGTTTAATTTTGTGTTTCAAAAAAAAATTGGCAGCTAGGTTTTGTAGTGTACTTGAGTCATTTTTAGTAACTTTTGAGTCCTATTTTATTGTTTAACTATTGCTACTTCAATCGAGTCAAAAAATTTATTATAGTTTGTTGTTAGTACCTTGTTGTGTTCTACTTGAAATTGTTTTGCAAGCTGTTTGAATTTAAAGTCTTGCAATTCCTGAATTCCTTGATCAAATTCTTAAAGTTGTTGAATTTCTTGACTACATTCTTGGTGTTCTTGAACCAACTTTTGGGTTTCTTGAACATCTTGAGTCAAATCTTGAAGTCCTTGGAATTCTTGAAAACCTTCAATTCTTGATTTTGATCAATCTTGTGTGGGCTATTTTGTGATTCTTGAGACCAATTAAAAAAATGAAATGAAGAAAAGAAACAGAAATAGAATTGGATGAAATTTCCTAAAACAAAAAGGAAATAGCCACATAGGGAATTCCTAAGTGAATTTGGATTTTCTTCCAGCCCTTCGAAATCTATAAGTTATCCTAAAGCGGTTTGGAATAGCACAAAAGTGGGTTTTATATACTGAAATTAATTGGAAATAAAGGTCCATTTGCATTTTTAAATTGAATTCCAAAGTAGCTTCAGACTTGAGCAGCAAATTCCAGCCATATTCCAATTCAAGTAGAGTCATTCTAGAGTCTTTTCAACTTTAGCCAAATTTTTGTGTCTTCTCTGACTTAAAAATTATCTGACCAATTGTGTTTTTGTGTATTTCTCATCTTTTAGTCTTCAATCTATTTCTTCTCATAGCTGCACTTGTGCGAGTTTCTTAATAATTTGATTGCACACTTGAAGAGATTTCTAATTTCTTCAAAGGGGGTGATCAAAAGCCTTGAGAAATCAGTGGTGAGCTCAATTGAGTAGATTATTTATTTGAGTGATACATGAGTGTGAGTGTGTACACGTGAGGGAGTGAGTAAGGAAAAATTCTTTTGTTACTAACATCTTTTGTGGGTTTGAATAGCAATGTCTAACGATGGTGAAGGAAGCTCTCAAACTTTTGATGTTAAACTTTTCACTGAGACGTTGGAGATCAGATTTAAGAAAATGTCAGACCAAGCCTTGGAACCAATCCATGATGAACTTTATAGGTCATGAAATTCATAAAGCAATTCTAGATCAGCTCAAAGTAAAGCTCATGTAGAAGAATCGGAGAGCTCCAATGATGAGGAGGAACATGTTAGGAAACCAAAGCCTAATAAATGTGACCATGAATGAGAGACTGATGCTTTCAAGGGAATTAAAATAAAGATTCCTAAATTTCAAGGAAAATCAGATGATCTTGAGTAGGAGTCCAAAATTGAGATGATATTTGCATGCCAAGAATATACTGAGAAGCAAAAGGTCTAGTTGGCAATGATTGAATTTTCTGAGTATGCCGTTGTCTGGTGTGATCAACTGTGTCTAAGTCAGAGAAGGAGTAAACTTCCACCTATCTCTACTTGGGCTGAATTGAAAGGCATCATGAGAAAGAGATTTGTGCCAAATCATTACAATCGTGACTTGTATCAAAAATTGCAAACTCTAACTTGAGGAAACCGTAGAGTAGATGAGTATTACAAGGACATGGAGATAACTATGCTTTGTGCTGATGTAGTTAGTAGGGTATCTTTATACCAAATCTTTACCTAATTACCATTTATCACAAGTATACGAACAACGAGTATAGGGTATTAGGGTCAATCTCTCAGGGATTAGGGATGGCAAGCATTAAAGTTTAATCACTTATTTTATTATCTAGATAAATGATAAATTAAAGATGATTAGGTGATACAATCAGCCATAGAAAATTTAAAAGAAAGTAAAAGCAATAAATTAGTTACTGACATCTTTTGTAGGTTTGAATAGCACTATCTAATGATGGTGAAGAAGCTCTCAAACTTTTGATGTTAAACCATTCACTGAGATGTTGGAGGTCAGATTTAGGAAAATGTCAGACCAAGCTTTGGAACCATTCTGTGATGAGCTTTATAGGTCACGAAGTTCACAAAGCAATTCTAGATCAGCTCAAAGTAAAGCTCATGTAGAAGAATCTGAGGTCTCCAATGATGAGGAGGAACATGTTAAGAGACCAAAGTCTAAGAAATGTGACCAAGAACAAGAGACTAATGCTTTCAAGGGAATTAAAATAAAGATCCTTGAATTTCAAGGAAAAATAGATGATCTTGAGTAGGAGACCAAAATTGAGATGATCTTTGCATGCCAAGAATATACTGAGGGGCAAAAGGTCAAGCTGGCAATGATTGAATTTTCTGAGTATGTCGTTGTTTGGAGTGATCAACTATGTTTAAGTCAAAGAAGGAGTAAACTTCCACCTATCTCTACTTGGGCTAAATTGAAAGGTATCATGAGAAAGCAATTTGTGCTAAGTCATTACAATCGTGACTTGTATCAAAAATTGCAGACTAACCCAAGGAAACCGTAGCGTAGATGAGTATTACAAGGACATGGAGATAACTATGCTTCTTGCTGATGTAGTTAGTAGGGTATTTTTATACCAAATCTTTACCTAATTACCATTTATCACAAGTATATGAATCAACGAGTATAGGGTATTAGGGTCAATCCTTCAGGGACTAGGGACTGCAAGCATCAAAGTTTAATCACTTATTTTATTATCTAAATAAATGATAAATTAAATATGATTAGGTGATACAATCGGCCATAGAAAATATAAAAGAAAGTAAAGGTAATAAAAGTAGGCGGTATAACCGGCCTTAGTACTTAAGAAATAAAACCGTCCAATAAGGTGGTAGAACTAACTCTTTTAGTGATAAGTAACAAGAAAACAATAAAATGTCTATTATAGAACCAACCTTTTTGGTGGTAATTTTGCAAGAAATAAAATAAAGGAAATTAACAAGTTAGATTGAGTTAGCTTAAAGATCAAGTAAGAGAAATCCTAGGATTTGAATTCTGTGCTAAGTCAAAGTCAGAAGTTAGTTAGGTTTATTGCATTCTTGCTCCAATGATTTGCTAAGGTAATAAGTTCATAAAGCATGTCATCATTTTTGTCAATGAACATGTGACTGTTCAAAATTGCTTTCGCCAACTTCTCAACTCCTCGGAATCCTTCCTTTACTTATTTTAACAGAGAAAGATTTCACCAAGTTAAATTAGATCAATGAAGTTATTGCATGAAATTCTAACTGACCATATTCACTATTTTTGTGAGAATAAGGCAAATGTTCAAGAACTTAAATCTATATAAAAGCAACTTTCACTACTCAACAATCATTAAATGATTTATAGTTAGTGATCAAGCAACCATAAATAGCAAGCATAAGTTGTCAAACTAGCAAAATCATGAGAACATAATCACACCTAACTACTTCATATCAAGAACTATAACAAGTTCATCTTCACCCTAAGAGCTTAGTTAAGTATAATATTAAGCATGTCTAAGCATTGAACAAGCGTACAACAAAACTTGATAATTAAGTACAAGAGACAAAGAGTTAAGGAAGAAGAATTCTTATTCAATTTCTTGAATTTAAACTCTTGAATTCCTTCATGAGTTGATCTCACAAATAAGTTTAGTACAAAAGTGCCTCTCACTCTCTCTTTAAAGCTGTCATTAATACTAAGGAACTTACAAAACTGGAGTTAAAACTAAGAAACTAGAACTAAACTCTAGTTCCTCTAATACGTCTATCCTCTATTCTACATTTTTTCTACACCCTCTACATACTTTGAATCATTAAGGATCAAGGAGTATTTATAGATGTTTTAGAAGGAGAAATGTCTTCGTAATGTTGTCATAATGTGGTTCTACACCTTCCTTGAACTTTTTTTAGCCTCTATATCTATAATCGATGCAGATATTAGCTGGACATGAGTTGGAAGAGTTGTGTAGAATTTGCCAACTAAAGAACAACTTGCAATAAAAAATCTCAAGGATCCACAAGGTAGGATCCATGACCTATGGCTCATGGATCGTCTCACAAATCCTGCTGGCACAGGTATCCTCCTTTTTGCTCAATCTTCAATTTGTATCAAATTTAACTGCAAATTTATCTATGATAGAGGCTGAATTAGCTCTTGCTCAAAATATGAAAGTCGTAGCCCTTTGAGCAGCCTTTCCAAAGCATGAAGAATCACTTTGTGATAGCCCCACCTCTCCCTAGGGTGAACCCTAAGGTATCAGCGAGCCGCCTGCCCAGCTCTCGCCGGGACTCACTACCGATCCGTAGTTCAAATGCAAATAACAAAATAACATCAATGTCCTCAAATCAACTGTAACATTTAAACCCCAAAGTTTCCTTAACGAACCACAAACGTCCCGAACTATAATTACAGATACAAAAGTTTATCCATCCAAAATTCCATCAGTACAATTCAAAATACAAGGGCTACATCAAAATACAAGCTTAGGTCTCCAAACCAATCGACCTAGTGTAACCCTTGGAAGCTCTCGATCTCAAATCCTGCTAAGGAAAAACAAAGTTGAAAGGGATGAGCTAAAAGCCCAGTGAGCGATCCTGATATCATACAAATCACACAGTAACAGTGGAGCAAAATATATCAATTAAGCACTCAGTAGGTTAATATAATTCAGTTTAGAAGCATAAAATGTATAAACACATAAACTGGGAAAATACCCAGTGAAAGGATACAGGTTCCAGGCGGTTGCAGTCCGTCTTGTTCAATACTCAACCCCCTACTCCTCCTTATAACTCCTAGTGGTAATACTCGAGTATACCGTGCAGTGCCCTAGGTTATCAACCCACCACCGAAGTTCGGCTCGAATAGGTTGATAACGAAGGGGGAAAGGCCTTGTTCAGCCTATGTGTTAGTACACATGGCCTACATTCATGCACAAATAATATACAAACAATGGAAAAGCACACAGTTGAACAGTAGAATAAAAAGTAGGCCGAGTGCGATAAAGTACACACTCGCCCTTCACATAATTATTAAAAGCATTTAAACACGTCAACAGAGCAATTTATTCACAAACATGCAAGGAACACTCACCAACAGTTGAGCGCAAACAAGAAAATGTAGGCTGTTAAACACGATCTCCAACGTCCACAGAATCTCCTGAGATGTGAAAGTGCAAGCAAATTACTTTTCCGATTCCAAACTAAAAGGTTTGGCAAAATCCATTTCAAAGGTGAAATGACGTGACATGAAAATACTCAATGAATTAAACTCTCAAAAACCGCTTATAAAAACTTCATATAGTTAAAAGGAGCACACGCATGAGCGTTAGACGGAAAACGAATGAAATGGAACGAAAACGGAAAACACACACTAAAAGGTGCAGAAGACAGTTTTGACATCCTGTACGCTAATACTCATAACTCAGGCTACAAGTATCGGATTAGAATGTACGAGGTGCCGTTTCGAAGCTAAGAGAACAAGCTACAACTTTCATGAAAACAACTTCTGCCCAGATTTTCTCTTTCTAGGTTAAAAATGTCGAAACAGTTTCAGGAATTTTCCCCGTCAGAATTGCTGACAGGCTACATTCAAACGATCATAACTTGGCGCTCACAAATCCAAATCCAGAAATTCCAAAGCCGTTAGAAAGCTAACATACAAGGATACAATTCTTAAGAAGACATCAAAAGCAAAAACATTCATCTTCCTGGTCAAAATGACCCATTACAGTAGCAAAAAACCATTTCTGCCAGAAACAGGGCATCAGGGGTATTTTAGTCATTTCACATGATACAGTGCTCCGATTCACCTGAAAATTTAAAGTTAGAATCCTCACTCAATTTTCCACAACTTTCATGCTTTAAGCTAAGGCTAATTCAGCCTCCATCATATTCGAATATTCAAGCAAAATTCGGACAGAAAATCTAAACAAAATTAAAACTTGGAGTTCATCCAAACCAACCAATTTCCAACCATCCAATTCAGTTCCTAGCAAACTAAATTCAACTTCCAATCATCAATTCCCAACATCAAGCATTGCAACTAGTGAAACCCTAACCCTAGCTCTTGGTCAAAGTTCAAGACAAGCAAAACAATAAAACCAATCCATGGAATCACCTTAGAAGCTAAGAATGATCATGAAGCAAGCTAAAACAACAACAAAATCCAACAACTTCATCAACTTAGATCAAATTCCAACAACTTAGAGAAAATGCCAGCTTTGATACCTTCAAGAAGATGAACTTAGGATGAAAACTCAAGCTTCCAACTCCAAGGATAAAGATTGACGGTTTGATGGCTGAAATTGACAAAATCCCAAGCTTTCCTCTAGTTTCCTTTCTTTTTCCTCTCTTTTTTTTCTCTCTTCTTTTCCTTCTTTTCCCACGGTTTTCCTTTCTTCCTTTCTTCTTGCTTGGCCGATTGGCCTCTTCTAGAATTAGCCCAAATGATAACTCCCCAAAGATATTTCACCTTGATCAAACTTGAGTCAAAGTTGTCATACACAATTAAACCTATTAACTTAGGTTAATTGCTCCCTTTGCCCAAATGATTTTTCTTTCCTTTCAAACTAGTCCATAGGTGCACAAATTAACCTAATCTATCAAAGCTTAAACACACCTACTTAGATCACTAACCACCTAGAACTCTTAATCTCACTTCCTAATCATGCATTTACGCACGTAAAATCAAGAAATAACAAACTTGTCATTAAACGTAAAACTTAAATGTATTTTCAAAACTAGGGTTTTACAAATCCAAACTAGGGTTTTGCATATACATATTAGGTTTTATCCCAATTTAGGGTTTTCGAAAAACTAGGGTTTTAATCAAATTAGGGTTTTCAAACTTTGTAAAACAAGCGAGTCAAAACCAAACACTTTTAAAAGCAAAACAAACCATATAAACACCTTGGCAAACCAAAATAACTATAATTGACATTATTTAATATTTTCTAGATATTGGGAAAAAATCGGGGCCTCACAATCTCCCCTCCTTAAAAGAATTTCGTCCTCGAAATTCATACCTTCAACTACCTCAGTTGATCTTGAAATCTGTTGGCCAAGAAGTTTATAGGTTCTAGCCGGTGCTCGTGATCGGTTTCCTCCTTCAGTAACTTGTTGACAAGTAGTTACATTTCCTTGATGAGGATTACCCTCTCTCAGTTGCTTCCTTGGGCAGTGACTAACTTGATGGTCGGCACCCCACAACGCAAACATTTCCGCCCCTTCACCCAACAGTTGTCCCTCGCAGGATTGCTTTTCCCACAGTATCCACAAGTTGGTTGGACAACCGTGGCTTGACTTCCCAACGGTGTTTCCTTTGATTGAACCCTTCTTGTTTGAGTTCCTTGTGATGTAGCCCCTTCTGGTTGCTCTATCTCATGAGAAGAATAAGAAGGTAGTCTTATTCCACCAGTTCCTTTTCCGACTTTTGGAGGCGGTACGGTCTCTCTAGGAACCTCAAGGGAACTACCACTAGGTGCATCTCTCTTTCGGGCTTGAAAGGCTTTCAGTTGAGATTTTGTTATCTCGACTCTTTGGGCTTTCTCGAGGGCATCGGTGAATGTCTCAATTTGAGCTGCTGCGAAAGCATCTTGAATTTCTAAGTTAAGTCCCTGAATAAACCGTCTTATTCTTTTTCGCTCTGTAAATACCAGTTCTGGGGCAAATCTAGACAATTTCGTGAATTGAGTTTCATATTCAGCCACACTTAGGGTTCCTTGGCGAAGTTTTATAAAATCATCTTCTCTCTTTTCTTGGACCAGTGGTGGAAGGAACTTTTCATTAAATTCTTGTACAAAATTCATCCAAGTTCTCGGAGTTTGTTCCCTTTCCCACTTATTTCTGATAACATTCCACCATGCTCTAGCCGCTCCTTCAAATTGGAACACCGCAAAAGTTACTTGTCTTTCTTCGGAATAATTCAAAGCATCAAATATGTTCCTTATATTTTCCAACCAATTCTCGGCTATATCGGGGTCGGGACCTCCAGCAAACTTAGGGGGAGAAAATTTTTGAAATCTCTCTAGTGCCTTGTCTTCTCCTTCTACTTGATTCACAGGGTTTCCTTGTTGATTTCCAAGGTTTTGACCAGCCATTTGTGCTAACAAATCAGTCATACGTTGGATGGCTGTGGCTACCTGATCATTAGCATCGGCCCTTGCTTCACGATTATTTCCTGCGACTGATTCGTGATCATCCCCTAGATCCTGGGGTTGTCTAAGGCCACGTCCACGTCCACGCCCACGGCCTCGTCGTTGCCCTCTCGTTTCCATGTTCATAGCTAGTCTATATGCATATGTATATCAACCATACTAAACCATAATTAACTTCACACACACAAGTAACAACTCTTAAAGCAAGTGGAGCAAACACATTTTCACATAGCACATTTCACAATACAGTTCACACTCAGTCATGTCTCACGTTAGTACAAACTAGAACTTGTTAAACTAAAACACAAGTCACAGTCAAGTTGAGTACATACCAAGTCAAAAGTAGTAGACAAAAGTAAACAAGTCATCAACAAAATACACTGGCCCCCAAAGTAGAACATTCTACATCCCCATCCTATCATTCTCTTACAGAAGGTCAAAACCAATACGGCCTTTGGATTAATGACCCAAGAGATTCTCGCTCTCTAACACGCTCGAACTTCATTTCCTATACTAGATCCTCAAGGCCCGCATCTTCTCCACCTCGCCTTAGTTGTTGGCTATCCGAGCCAAACGATTATTGGCCTCTTGTAATTGTTCACGTAAGGTTTCGATTCGTTGTTGCTCCTCGAGCACCCTAGTCTCTAACTCTTGAATTCGGCCATTTGCTCTGGCATTTGCATTGACTAACCTCTGCCTCTCATCTACTATAGCTAGCACCACTTGATTGGGATATGAATATGTCTGCCAACAATCACACCGCCTATCCACCCTACGCCCGGAACAAATCATTGAAATGACTCGCCAGTCCCATCAAACATAACAGGACGAAGTCGCCTCAGGCGTCCTCGTGGCTCCATTTCCTTCCATTCCTACAATCACGACTAGAATTAGTGTTCTAGGTAAACTATTACCAGTAAATCATATCATTTAACAAGTTAACCTAATCCCACCCCGCACCCTAAACGTTAAGCCTAGGGTACACCGCAGATCAAACCTAAAACTCGATACCAACTGGTGATAGCCCCACCTCTCCCTAGGGCTAACCCTAAGGTATCAGTGCCTGCTCTCACGGGACTCACTACCATCCGTAGTTCAAATGCAAATAACAAAATAACATCAATGTCCTCAAATCAACTGTAATATTTAAACCCCAAAGTTTCCTTAATCGTAACCACAAACGCCCCAACTATAATTACAGATACAAAAGTTTATCCATCCAAAATTCCATCCGTACAATTCAAAATACAAGGGCTACATCAAAATACAAGCTTAGGTCTCCAAACCAATCGACCTAGTGTAACCCTTGGAAGCTCTCGATCTCAAATCCTGCTAAGGAAAACAAAGTTGAAAGGGATGAGCTAAAACCCAAAGTGAGCGATCCTGATATCATACAAATCACACAGTAACAGTGGAGCAAAATATATCAATTAAGCACTCAGTAGGTTAATATAATTCAGTTTAGAAGCATAAAATGTATAAACACATAAACGGAAAATACCCAAATGAAAGGATACAGTTCCAACGGAAGTGCTGGTAGTCCGTCTTGTTCAATACTCAACCCCTACTCCTCCTTATAACTCCTAGTGGTAATACTGAGTATACCGTCTCTAGGTTATCAACCTACCCGAGTCCGCCGCTCAATAGGTCGATAACGGTGGGAAAGGTCTTGTTCAGCCTATGTGTTAGTACACATGGCCTACATTCATGCACAAATAATATACAAACAATGGAAAAGCACACATTGAACAAGTAGAATAAAAGTAGGTCGAAAAGCGATAAAGTACACACCGCCCTTCACATAATTATTAAAAGCATTTAAACACGCCAATGAGCAATTTATTCACAAACATGTAAGGAACACTCACCAACAGTTGAGCGCAAACAAGAAAATGTAGGCTGTTAAACACGATCTCCAACGTCCACAGAATCTCCTGAGATGTGAAAGTGCAAGCAAATTACATTTTTTATTCCAAACTAAAAGGTTTGGCAAAATCCATTTCAAAGGTGAAATGACGTGACATGAAAATACTCAATGAATTAAACTCTCGAAAACCGCTTATAAAAACTTCATATAGTTAAAAGGAGCACACGCATGAGCGTTAGACGGAAAACGAATGAAATGGAACGAAAACGGAAAACACACACTAAAAGGTGCAGAAGACAGTTTTGACACCCTGTACGCTAATACTCATAACTCAGGCTACAAGTATCGGATTAGAATGTACGAGGTGCCGTTTCGAAGCTAAGAGAACAAGCTACAACTTTCACGAAGACAACTTCTGTCCAGATTTTCTCTTTCTAGGTGAAAAATGTCGAAACAGTTTCAGGAATTTTCCCCGTCAGAATTGCCGACAGGCTACATTCAAACGATCATAACTTACGCCACAACCAATCCAGAAATTCCAAAGCCGTTAGAAAGCTAACATACAAGGATACAATTCTTAAGAGACATCAAAAGCAAAAACATTCATCTTCCTGGTCAAAATGACCCATTACAGTAGCAAAAAACCATTTCTGCCAGAAACAGGGCATCAGGGGTATTTTAGTCATTTCACATGATACAGTGCTCCGATTCACCTGAAAATTTACAGTTAGAATCCTCACTCAATTTTCCACAACTTTCATGCTTTAAGCTAAGGCTAATTCAGCCTCCATCATATTCGAATATTCAAGCAAAATTCGGACAGAAAATCTAAACAAAATTAAAACTTGGAGTTCATCCAAACCAACCAATTTCCAACCATCCAATTCAGTTCCTAGCAAACTAAATTCAACTTCCAATCATCAATTCCCAACATCAAGCATTGCAACTAGTGAAACCCTAACCCTAGCTCTTGGTCAAAGTTCAAGACAAGCAAAACAATAAAACCAATCCATGGAATCACCTTAGAAGCTAAGAATGATCATGAAGCAAGCTAAAACAACAACAAAATCCAACAACTTCATCAACTTAGATCAAATTCCAACAACTTAGAGAAAATGCCAGCTTTGATACCTTCAAGAAGATGAACTTAGGATGAAAACTCAAGCTTCCAACTCCAAGGATAAAGATTGACGGTTTGATGGCTGAAATTGACAAAATCCCAAGCTTTCCTCTAGTTTCCTTTCTTTTCCTCTTTTTTTTCTCTCTTCTTTTCCTTCTTTTCCCACGGTTTTCCTTTCTTCCTTTCTTCTTGCTTGGCCGATTGGCCTCTTCTAGAATTAGCCCAAATGATAACTCCACAAAGATATTTCACCTTGATCAAACTTGAGTCAAAGTTGTCATACACAATTAAACCTATTAACTTAGGTTAATTGCTCCCTTTGCCCAAATGATTTTTCTTTCCTTTCAAACTAGTCCATAGGTGCACAAATTAACCTAATCTATCAAAGCTTAAACACACCTACTTAGATCACTAACCACCTAGAACTCTTAATCTCACTTCCTAATCATGCATTTACGCACGTAAAATCAAGAAATAACAAACTTGTCATTAAACGTAAAACTTAAATGTATTTTCAAAACTAGGGTTTTACAAATCCAAACTAGGGTTTTGCATATACATATTAGGGTTTTATCCCAATTTAGGGTTTTCGAAAAACTAGGGTTTTAATCAAATTAGGGTTTTCAAACTTTGTAAAACAAGCGAGTCAGAACCAAACACTTTTAAAAGCAAAACAAACCATATAAACACCTTGGCAAACCGAAATAACTATAATTAACATTATTTGATATTTTCCAGAAATTGGGAAAAAATCGGGGCCTCACACACTTTAATTGGAGCTGTATAGGCTGAGAAATGTCCAAACTACCCTAAAAATGATCAGATCTCTTGTTTTAGCCTTTGACTGCTTAAATGCATTTTTAATTTTGTGAAACTTGACCATGAAAACATGTCAATTGGATTCTGACTTCGTAAAAAAGATAGAGCTGTGTGTTACCTTCAAAACTCCACAAGAATTATCTCAATCTGATGCATATAACTCAAGTTATGGTCAAAATACTAAAATGCATCAAGACCGCCAATTTTCAATTGACTTGAACTTAATTGCAATTAAATCTCAAATCTGTACTTAACCTCAATTAAGTCCCAAAACCTACAAAAATATATCTAATTAACATATTATACCATACTTTTACATACTTTGGATAAATAAACACTCTTGCACGAAAATTAACTATAAAGGAGTTCAATTTTTCCATTTTATATTAAAAAACACCAAAAACACACAATAAAACACTACTAAAATAGGTAAATTATATGTTTATCAATAAAGCAGGACTATGACACTACAATGGCTCGCTTTTTGAACAGTTTGAGACTTGAGATAGCTCAAAGGGTGGAGCTTCAACATTATTTGAAAATTGGTGACTTGGTTGACAAAGCTGAGAATGTTACAGCCCCACTTCCCCCTAAGACTAACCAAAGGGTTGGCGGGCTGCCTGCCTGGCTCTCGCCAGGACTCAAGCATTCGAAAATACTAACTCTAAAGGATAATTCTAAAGTCCACATTAGGAGAGAGAAAGGAAACTATAAAATTTGACATTGAAGCTTAGAATACAATCGTTAATTCAAATGCATCTAAAGCTTCAATTCAAAACTTAATACATCCCCACGAGTCAAAATATGCAAAACCAAAAGAATATATAATCCATTCTTCCACACTCGGGACAAAACCCAAAATCAGATACTAGACCTATCTAGGTCTCTGGATTCTCGTCACCTGTTAAGGAAAAACAAAATGGGAACGGGGGTGAGCTAAAAGCTCGTGAATTTTCAAAAGATCATGCACAGGCATAAAACAGGATAAATAACATGTTTAAAACAAGTAACGTAAACACAAAACACACAAGTAGGATACGGGAGCTCTCAGAAGCTCAGGTCCACTTCACAGGTTCAATTCACGTAGTTGACACTCCGTCGACTTTCCAATCCATGTAGACAACTCTTTACAACCATTTCCTTCCACCGGACATCCCCCTTTACCGGGCCCACAATCCAAACACTTAACACTTACTACTCAAGGGACGCGGCCAAGAGTAGTTTTATAAACACTTTCTCCACAAGTATATATATTCATGCAAAACAACTAGGTCACCTACTCTACTTAAAAAAGAGCAATAAAGTATATTCTCCTTAAGTGAGTGGTTCAACAATTTCAATTTCATGCATTTAACACGTTCACACAAAGCATTTAATTAAAGCGAATAACATGCATTGGAAACTCACCAACAAAGTAGGGTTCAGAGTCCAAGTTTTGATCACTTTGCAAATCAGCATCACTCCCTAAAATAATTAAATAACAATGGAAATAAGTTTTCTAGTTCATCGACCAAATCTAGTTCAAGAAAAAGTAAGTTCGATAAGCTTCCAATTTGAGCAGAATTCTTTGAAAAATCGTAACTTGAGTTGTATAAGTCCAAATTTCGTAATTTTGGTACTGTTGGAAACCTCATTTAAATTTCTAGAACATTGTAGAAGACACCATGATGAAATTCCAGACAAAAACTGCCCAGATTTTCATTTGAAATTCAGTTACAATGAAAAACAGGACAGCACAGGCTGGTTTTCCAGCAAATTTTGGAAATTCACCAAAAATTGTAGGAAATGAACTGGCCTCTAAATTTTACATAGTTTAAAGCCCTATGTATCTAGTTTCAAATGCCCCTAACAGCACTTGATTCTGACTCTCTAGTAAGAAATTATAACTGTCCAAACAGGGCAGGTTCAAAATTCTGTTTTTTCTGAAATTCCAGATTTGCAGGGCAGATTTCGAGCCTCAATTGAGTGACGAATTCTTACTCAAAAATCACCAAATTTGGTACACTAACTCTATCATATATATATATAGCCATACAAAAATTTAGCCAAAAATTCTCATGGGAAGACAGTTTTTTTAACGCCCAAAGTGGACTCAGCAAACTCGATTCAAACCTGCGAAGTTTTGATCTTCTTCTTCTAAACACCTCTAACCTACCTAAAACACCATCAATTGCCCTAATATTTGGAACCAAGATAGTATTAACCTTCCTAAGCCTAATGGTGGTTAAAAATGATGAAAGCTTTTATCAATTTTTAACACTAAACAGCCCAACAATTTTGAATAGCAAGCTTCTCCAATTTTCCAGATTTTGATTCCAATTTAACAACCATTATTGCAACAACTTTTAGAGGGATTTTTGTGGGAAAAATTAACATCTCAAACCTCAAATTTTAAGCATTAAAAAATAAGCCCCTAAACCTACAAAAATGCAGCCACAAAATTAAGGGAGAAACAGCAAATTTCAACCCTAATTCCTCTCCTCCTTCTCGGTTTTCCTTGAGGTTTTTCTTCTAACTTTCCAACCAACAAATTCCAACATATGCACACACATTTCATCATTTAACATACTAGTAAACAATTCACACATTTTGTGGGAATTCCAAGAGCCCACACTTCAACCATCAACAACAAATGCAATTTTAAAGAAGCTTAGTAACTTGAAATTCCAAAACCAATACAAGTCAAAGTTCTAATAACCCATCAACATCCCAATCCTAATTTCATGCTTGAAAATGTAAGAAATGGACAAAGGTGAGAGCTTTGAGGGTTTACCTCCTCCAAGTAGTTAGCAAAAACACCCAAGAATCCTAGCTTTAACCACCCGAAAACTTCCTCCTCAAAGTTCTTCACTAAAGCTTCAAGCTTGAGCCAAGATAATTGCAAGATTGTGGTTGATTTTGGGAGTGAAATGGAGGATGAAAATGATGAAATTTCTAAGGGAAGAGAGAGAGGAGAGAGTCAGCCAAGAGAGAGGGAGAAGAGTGGTGTTTATGTAGTAATTTGGTGAATAAATGAAAGAAATCAAGACAAAACTTAAAGCCCAAATTTAGGGGTCAAAAGTCCAACTTGGAATAGTAGTTTTGCTAGCAATTTTGGAGGGAAAATAATTAGCTCTCTTGGCTGCAAATTAAGGAGTAATCTTGGCTAAGAGGGGGGAGAATAAGAGGAAAAATTAAAGTGAATTGGAGGAAATTAAATGGATAAACAATCACAGGTTTAGAATCCTAGTTTTTTTATTTTGGGAAATTGGTCCAACTAGGTTTTACGATTTCAAAACCCTACTTAATCTCACCTTTAATAATTCACTTCTAGTCCCCTGATTGTATTCTTAACCTACAAGTGATCATCCTTACACTCCATCGCTACTTCACTCATTGTCCGAATTTTTACCTCGAAAAATGTGTTTTCTCATTTTCTCTCTAATTGATATTAAAAGGGCGAATTTTAAAAAGGTATACGGAATATTGAAAATCTACGAGAAAATAAGTGTGAAATAAAATTGGGTCACCCAAAAAAAATAAAATTGAATTTCCATTTAAATTTCCTGAAAGAAAATATGTTTGAGTACGACATTAAAATAATCGAACAGATTAATGATAATAATAACAATATTTAAAATAAAAAATTTTGAGGCCCTCACAGAGAAGATTGAGCAAAGGCTCAAAAAGAGGGGCCAATCATATACCAACTTCAATTATTCCCGTATAAATGCCAGACAAATGACTCCAAGAAGTGAAATAAGATTCTCAGTTTCCTTATCCTCTTCTAGACTGAGACTAGATTCTTTAGTCAAAGTAAGGGCCAAATCTTCTAAAGGAGAAAACAAACCTAGGTCCATGAAAAAGCATCCTAAGGGTCGACTACGAGATGATCGATGTTTTAAATGTCAAGGATGAGGTCACATTGCCAATCAATGTCTGAATCAAAGGGCAATGATGGTTTTGCCAAATGAAGAAATTGTTACAGATAATGAGCTCAAGTACGAAGACATACCCCTATTGATCAGGAAGAAGAAGATGATTCTAGAGATGAATGTGCTTTGGATGGCCAAATTGGAGTCACACTAGTAGCAAGAAGGGCTTACTATCATAGATTAGAGAGGAAGATATGCAATGTGAAAGTATCTTCTACACTTGTTGTCTAATTAAAGACAAGTTGTGCAGTTTGATCATTGATAGAGGAAGTTGCACCAATGTTGCTAGTACTCTCATGGTGGAGAAATTGATGCTACCTACTATGAATCATCGATGTCCTTACAAATTTCAATGGCTCAACAATAGTGGAGAAGTCCGTGTGACTTAATAGGTTCTAAAATCTTTTAAAATTGGCCGATATGAAGATGAGATACTTTATGATGTTGTATCTAACAAATACTCCTTTATACACAAAAATAGGAAAATAACCCTTACACTTCTTACTCCTAAATAAGTTCATGAATATCAAGAGAGACTACAAACAGAGTTTGAGAAAGATAGTAAAAAAAAGAAAAGAAAAGAAAGGGAATGGTTGAGAAAAATAAGAGGAAAAAGGTGGTAAAGTATTCAGCCAATAAGGTAAAAACTGAAGGAAAACAAATCTTGATTGCAAAAGTCAAACAAGTGAGGAAGGCCATGTGCTCTAACCAGCTTCTTCTTGTACTAACGTGCAAAGAAGCAAAGCTGCCTACTAATGATTTAGATGCTAATATGCCAAGTGCTATTGTTTCTCTTTTGCAGGAGTATGTGGATGCCTTTCTCGATGGAATTCCTTGTGGATTGCCACCCATTCAAGGGATAAAGCACCAAATAGATTTGTTCCAAAAGTGTCTATACCCAACCAACCAGCCTATAAAAGTAATCCGGAGAAGACAAAAGAGCTTCAAAGGCAGGTAGAAGAATTGTTGAACAAGGGTTGGGTGAAAGAGAGTTTAAGTCCGTGTACAGATCCAGTAATTCTGGTCCCCAAAAAATGTGGTTCATGAAGGATGTGTACCAATTGTAAATTTGTAAATGCAATCATAGGAAAGTATCATCATCCTATCCCTAGGCTAGATGATATGCTTGAAGAATTGCACGGTGCCATGATTTTCACTAAAATTGATTTAAAGAATGGATATCATCAAATTCAACTTAAAGAGGATGATGAATGGAAGACTCCTTTTAAGGCTAAGCATGGATTGTATGATTGGGTAGTTATACCTTTTAGGTTAATTAATGCACCAAGTATTTTTATGAGATTAGTGAATCACGAGTTACGTCCATTCTTAGGGAAATTTCTCAAAGTTTACTGTGATGATGTTCTTGTTTATAGTCAGAGTTTAGATGAACATCCTAAGCATTTAAGACAATCCTTGATGTACTTTGAAAAGAAAGGCTCTATGCTAATCTCAAGAAGTGTAATTTTTGCACTAACAAACTTGTGTTGCTAGATTTTGTTATTAGTGCATAGGGAATACAGGTGGATGAAAGCAAAATCAAGGTGATTCAAGAGTGGCCAACACCTAAGTCCACTGGTGATATTAGAAGCTTCCATGGCTGCGTGGGTTTCTATAGGAGATTCATGAAAGATTTCAGTACTTTGGCCACACCCTTGACTGCACTCATTGAGAAAAATGAGAAATTTACTTGGGGAAAAGCTCAAGAGAATGCTTCTCAATTATTGAAATACAAAATCACACATGCACCATTGTTATCTTTATTGAATTTTTTTAAAACTTTTGAAATTGAATGAAATAGTGGCGTGTTGATGCAAGAAAGGAAACCAGTTGCCTACTTTAGTGAGAAAATAAGCAGGACTGCATTGAATTATTCAACCTATGGCAAGGAACTGTTGACCTTAGTTGATCAAGGAATTATACGCTAAAGATGTCGACTTTGGTGGGATTTATGCTTCTTGTTGAACGGCTGCCCAAGGTAAATTTTTTGTTTCTAATGGTTATTTATATTATTTGAACAAGTTGTGCATAGCATCAAGTTCAATTCGTGAATTACTTTTACAGAAGTTGCATAATGGGTGTTTGATGGGACATTTCGGTGTAGCTAAAATTCTTACTATTTTACAAGAGCATTTTTATCAGCTGTGGATGAGGCATGATGTGGAAAGGATGGTAGAACATTGCATTACTTGCAAGTAAGTTAAGTCTAAGTTATGTGCCTATGGTTTATACACCCTATTGCCTATACCTAAGGAATTGTGGATCTATCTTTCTATGGATTTCATTCTTGGTTTACCTAGGTCAAGAAAGGCAATGATTCCATTTATATTGCTGTGGAACAATCTTCAAAGATGACTCATTTCATTACATGTCATAAAACTGATGACAAATCTAATATTGCTAGAAATTGTGAGATTATATGGCATACCTAGAGCCACAGTTTTTGATAGAGATTTTAAGTTCTTTCGTTATTTTTGGAAGACTTTATGATCTAAATTGAGGACTAAGTCATTATTGTCTATGACTAGTCATCCACAAACTGATAGCTAAACTGAGGCCGTTAACAGAACATTATCTACATTCTTATGTGCCATTATTAAGAAGAACCTTACAAATTAGGAAGAGTGACTACCAAATGTTGAATTTGCTTACAATAGGTTCGTGCATTCCACTACTCAATTTTCACCATCTGAAGTTGTTTATGGTTTGAATCCATTGACACATTTAGATCTAATGTCTTTGCCTGTGAATGAGTGCACTAACTCAAATGGATAATAAAAGGCTGATTTTGTAAAAAGGTTGCATGACAATGTTAGGATGAATATTGAGAAACGTACAACTCAAATTGTTAAGCAAGTAAATAGAGGTCGTTAGAATATGGTGTTCGAGCCTGGTGATTGGGTTTGATTGCATATGCGTAAGGAACATTTTCCTTTGCAAAGGCGCAATAAACTCTTACCTCATGTACGTGGACCTTTTCAGGTCTTGGAGCACATTAACGATAATGCCTACAAGCTTGAGTTGCCAAATGAGTATGGTGCAAGCGCAACACTCAATGTTTCTGACTTGAGTCCTTTTGATGCAGATGATGCATAAGACTTGAGGACAAATCCCTCTCTATAGGATAGGAATGATGCAACAAAGCAAGCTGTCCAAGCATTAGTTGGTAATCAAGTTGTTATTCCTATTGGTCTGATTACACGAGCTAGGGCTAAGAAGCTTCAAAGTTCACTTCAATCTTTGGTGAGGACTGTTCGAGACTCTATTAGAATTCCTACATCATTTGATGATGATAATCTTGGTGTTATTAACCTCATTCGAGTGGAGCAAGTCCTTGATGAAGGCAGACAACAATCAGCACCATATCCGGTGTTATAACCAGTGCCAGACTTCCATCGACTATTTGAAGGGTTTTTGTTTAGAAAATGACCAGTGCTAAGACCGGTCTTATATCTGTTGCCAATCTTTTATCGCTAACAATTTGGGGTTTTAATTATTTGCAGTTTCCTTTGTTTTTATTAGTTGTGTTTAGTTAAGTGTAGTTCACAAGTAATCCTAGTTCTAGTAGGATCAATAAACTAGTCAGCTTATGTCTCTAGGCTGTGAGTACTTTTCCTAGTCTGATTAGGGTTTAAGTCATTTATAAACCTATACAAGGCCAAAGTTTTATCTAATAAAAGTTTAGACATTTTCTCCAACAAATATTATGAGATGGTTCTCTTGACTTTTATGAGCTATCTTTGAGTATTTTAGAGATTCTCTAAATGTTCATCTTGGTTTATCAATCAAGAAATGCACTTGATTGTAGTGCCTTTTACCAAATCTTGGTTTGCTAATTCGTTAAGTTGTGGGTTGAGATTGTATCAATAGGCTCACACTTCAGGAATTTATTGGGACATTAGGTTTTCCACTACGTAAACTTGAATTCCAACCATCTAGATCCAGGCTTGTTTGATCTCAAGTTTCATTGTACCAATGGGGTTCTTATCAGATGTTTTCACAACAATCATATAAGAACATTAATGCATAGACAGCTTCAAACACTCTGGCATGCGTAAGTGCTTCCTTATGTCTTCCAAGATGTTCTCAACCCATTCCAAATAGTGAGAAATGAATTGTGCCTTATTGAAGAAAATGAGGAAATCTTCCATGTAGCTTTATCAAGATTGAAGCTTTGGAATAGAAGCGTGAATTTGGCTATCTCTGGATCTCCATTGTTAAGGGATGAGTTCAACATGACCACTTATTCTCTTCGTGATGTTGTAGAAAATATTGATGGAACCACAACTTCCTTCGTCCACTTAGTGGTCCAATTTTCACAATGCATTGACTTTTCAAGGGCAATAAAACCTAGCTGAAGATAAGTTAGAATGCCCCATGAAGCAACTTTTTCCTGCATTAATTTTTGCCTAGAAGCAGCTTCATATACAGCTAATGTATGCATCACTAGGTGTAAAGAAGACACATTTGCACCTAAAAAAACAAATATGTCATCTGCATAACCTAAATGTGTAATTGGTGGACACCCCCTAGGAACTTTAACACCATGAAAACCATTCTGACCCATTAAATTATTCAATAATAGTGACAACACTTCCGCCCCATTTTTAAATAAAGAAAGAGATAGAGGATTCCCTTGTCGGATCCCCGGGCTGACTTAGAGAATCAAAGGAAGACCCATTTACAATTTTCGAGAACCGGGAATGAGATATCAATAGCCAAACCATATCCACCCAACGCTCCCCAAAACAAAAGCCTCTAAACACCTTAATCAAGAAAGGCCATGATACCCGATCATATGCCTTAGTCATGTCCAACTTTAATGCCACATTTCTCCCTCTGTTTTTCCTTCCAATACCCGATATAATCTCCTGAGCCAATAAATAGTTATCAGAAATCAGCCAACCCCCAATAAAGCTACTCTGATTTGTGAAAATAATCTTAGGCATAATTGGATCAAGTCAATCTGTTAGAATTCTTGAAAAATTTTTGTTCACAAAATTACATAGACTAATTAGATGAAACTGTGAAAAATCCTTTGGCTGATTAACCTTCGGAATCAAAACTATTGATGTAGCCATAATTTTCCTTGGAATCTCAGCACCACTAAAAAAGCTCAACATTGCATTGTATACATCCTGACCAACCACCTCCCAAGTGGAAGAGAAAAAATTCCCTGTGGAACCATCAGACCTGCTGCACAATCACCATCCATATCAAACACCACCTTCCTCACTTCTTCCAAGGATGGGAACTCCTCTAGCTGTTCATTATATTCCATAGAAATTAACGAGGAATAACAGCAAGTAATTCTGAAACAGAAGACTTGTCTTTTAAAGAGAACAAAGAGGAAAAATACTTGACTCCTTTAGCGCCAGTAAGTGCTTCATTCATGACCCATGATCTAGAAGAAGCTTGAATGCAATGAATGACTGATTGCATGTGTCTTTGTTTCACCAATGAATGGAAATAGTTAGTGTTCCAATCACCCAACTCTAACCACCTCACTCTCACCTTCTGCTTCCAAAAAGATTCCTTCACTGCCAAAGAACGCCACAAAGTAGCCTGAGCCTACTGCAACTCCATTTGAACGGCCTCACTACCTTTCTTTTCTAGATGCTTTTCCACCTTAACTTTTGTGATATTCTAAAAAATATTACCTACCCGTTCCTTGTTCCAACATCGAGTATCATTCTTACGCCGCTACAATTTAAAGCAAATAATCTCCATAGGTGATCCATAACAAGCATTCTGTGAAGAAGTCTTCACCACATCTAAAAACTCAACATGATCAATCCAAGCATTAATAAAATAGAATGGACGTAGTTTATTATCCATATAGTTAACAAAGAGATCAACAAAGGAGCATGATCCAATGGATCACACACCAATGAGAAACTCCAAATGACAAACAAGTATCAAAACAACTAGTATTCAACAAAAGTCGATCTAGCTGCTTCTAGATTCTAGCTCTCCCATGCTGATTATTAAACCAAGTAAAATTAGCTTTCAAATACCCCCTATCAAGCAAACCAGTCGAAGCCATAAAATTAACAAAAACCACTGGTTTAGCCACCCAAAATGGTCAACCCCCTCTTTTTTCCTGGGCATCAATAATTACATTAAAGTCTCCACAAACAAGCCAAGGCCATTGCTGCGGTTTATTATAGAGCAGACCAGACCAAAGCTCCGTTCTCTCCTCCATTGTAGAAGCCATATGGACCACTGAAAGAGTAACAGAAGCAGGCAATAATGAATGGCGAACTAACAAGGATAAGTGTTGACCTCCCTCCCTCACAACTACACAAATGGAGAATTATAAAACACCCACAGAGAACCAGAAGAATTACTTAACACGTAATCAAAATTAAGATGAATTTGAAACTCCTCAGGTCAGGTAATCATGGTTCAAAGACTCGGCCGAGTCCGAGATGACTTGGCGGCGACGTCACTAGAACGGCCTAAACCATTCGGAGATAGTTCCGAGTCAACTTCGAGAAAATCAACTTGTTGAGAAATCAGTGAGACTAAGCCAATTCAGACCGAGTTATCTCCGAGATGATATGAATTGGCCAATACTCCCAAGTCGTCTCGGGTCAACTCGGGAAGACACCCTCTAGAAATTTTGTTTACTAATTTTTTATTATTTTTATTATCATATTTTTCTTTGATACTTTGAAAACTTATTTACAATTTTTGGAATAGTAAATATTTTAAAATATACGTCTCACCGAAACTGTAACCGATACGTCGAGACCGATACGGAACGATGTAAGCCGTAACCGCGAGATTGAACCATGCAGGCAAAAAAGATAGGTCCCACACACCATAAGCATTTGGATTTTATTTTTAATCACTAACTTCTTTAATCTCCTATAATAAGAGGCCTTAGAAATACCTCTAGTATTCCAAAACAAAGTATTAATCATTAGATAAAGGTTGAAAGAGTTCTGCAAATTTTTTACCAATGAATGGAGTTCTCGATCTTAGCTTTCACCACCTGAAACAAATCATCCATTACTTGAAAAGAAGGGCTGTTATCATGTACCCACCTATTAACACAATTTCCAGTCTCCAAAGAGAGACCTCTTGGAGATAAATTCCCTGCCATAGTATCCACATCAACCTGAATTTCCTCATCAAATATGTCATCACTTCACTGACTATTAACATCCTCTTGAATTTCTGAATAAGCAATAGCCTCAACCTTCTATAAATTTGCTTTTATCGGAGGAATTCTTGGACACTCCGACACTTGATTCTGCTGTTGATGTAGAATTTTCTACTGTTACTAGAGACTTTGTCTGCAAAGGAGACTTTGTTTGCAAAAGGTACTCATCAGTTGGTCCAAAGGATTATCAGACTTATCTGTCTGGTGATCTAGCTACTGAACCTTAGAAATGACTAGAGAACGCTCAACTCTCACCCGAGAGCCCAACTTCTCCTTAGCATTTGACCTAGATGACTTTGCATTATTATCCATATCTTCACTAGGAAATTGCCGATCTTGTTTAAGGACACACTTATCCATCTGTCTCTTGTTTTGAAGCATGATTATGAGAGTTAGGGCCATGCAATTTGGTCAAAGTATGAAGCAATTTACAATGATCTACACCATGGCCTTGCTTATGACAATGAGTACAGTAAGCATGTAAGTCATCATATACAATATTCTACCAAAAACCATCATCTGCTGCACCAATCCAAATCCACTTAGGCAAATCACAACATAAGTCAACATCTACACAAATCCTTGCAACATTCGGCCTTGCTAACGTTGCATCGGCTGAATCAATCTTCAAAGGAGAACATTTACACTTGCAATGGAAAATGAGGTTGCCTTATTGAAGAAGTGGATAGGGAGAGCTTCTAGACCGATCCAAACTGGAGCATGGGAAGATTCAGCCTTCAACTTGAAATTCAGAGATGACTTAAAAACCCTCATAGGAAATTCTTGAATCATCCAAATTCGCTTCAGCCAGCAATGATGAAAATCTTCCTCCAAAGAGAATTGAATAAGAACATGTCGATGATTCATAAGGCCTAGACAAAAGGATCCTACAAAACCAATAGCAGTAAAGGGCTTCCGTAATAAATCCATGCTGGGACAATCGTGGGAAAATTTCCCTACTAATGAAACATTAAAAGGGGTGGCTAACTTTTCAATCTTCTTCTTCAAAAAACAAACATCTGGTTCTCCTTGATAAGTTGTTGAAGGCTTGATCTTTAAAGGTGACGAAGCTTAATACATTAGAACATCAGTGAAAGACTAATTTGGGAAAGGATCTCCTCTATTTGGGCAGCCATGGCTAACCTTAAAATCCAAAAAAAAAATAGAGCAGGAAATTCTAGAGAGAGAGAAATATATGTTAGGAATTAAGGCAGCAGGCACAGTGGAAAATAAAATTTTAGCCCCAATACCTACCAGAAATCACCCTAGGTTCTACGTATGACTTAAAGTGGGATTTTGATTACCTTAATCCTAGAAGATGCCTCCACTGGAGAAGACCTAAGAATCCCCTTGAGCAGCATCAAGCCTACTCTCTATAATCCACGCGAGAGAATCGGATCTGCCTCACGACCTGGTATGAGGGATGAAGATGCTAGCCTCTTTTCTCACCCAAGCTCCTCAAGCTATTAGAATTTTTTCTCTCACGTAAGGTTTCTAAAGCTTCAGCCTTTCTCCCTATTCTATTCTGCCGCTACGCACTATCGTGTATATAATGGGGAGAGAGAGAGAGAGAAGGGATAGGATGAGGTTGTTTTGATTCAAAATCAAAACAAGTAACATCTCGATATCCTTGCTATCCGACAAATATAGGATAACTAGTTCATCCCATTTGCTCAAATAGCCCAAATTTATTATTCCTTGTAATTAGACCCCAAAAGCTTTTATTTCCAAGCCTCCACTTGGACACACAATTTTAATCCGTCTGTACACACAATAGGTTCCAAATACACTGGTAATAATTATGAATTATAATTCTCAAAAGAATTAGATAGAATAAACAACTTTATTTTATTATTAATTACAATAATTAATTCATTCATAATTATAGATTGTGAGCGGTGTCTAACAACATATTACAACTACTCAGGTATTCGAAATTAGTCAAGAGAATTTTGACCTAACCATTCCATGGAAAATTACCATGTAATTATTATCCTTTCACTATCGATATCCCATTAGTCAGGGAATAAGGAACAAGTGCCAATTCCCTAATGACTAATTAATTTGCTAGTTCCCGGAATTAACCCTAGATTAGGTTAACTTGAAGACATTTTTCAATTAACCTAATGTAGTCAACTATTAAGGTTAAATTCCAACTAGTGGCATTTCTGGATATCAACTCCCACTCATCTGAGAGCGATGAATCCTCTTGATCACTCACCATCTTCCATGCTTACACCCCCCAATTTCTATTCTTTAAGTTACTCTGGTGAGTAACAAGAAATAGAATCAAAAGGCAAAGTGATTCACACTTAAGATACTATCATTGATCTCAAGTCTAGGATCACTGCTAATTTCCCATAAGAGATTCAACCATTGGCACCTTTGATAGATATCCTAATGGGATTCTCGCGGTGGATCACCCAATGAATTTAGAAGTTTACAATTCATCTACACATTAGCCCTGGGTATCCCATACCATGGTTGATGAGAACAATCACTACTTACACTAAATAGAGGCTGTGACGACCCACCTCTCCCTAGGGCGCACCCCAGTTACGGGCACCAGCTTCAGCTCCTCAGACTCACTCACACTATAATCACCCACTTGTCAAATTCAACTTGACAAGATAACACTCTTAAACCCGTAATAATGTAAGCAAAGCCTTATCATACATAACATTTGAATTACAATCCATAATATATAGACAATTCATCCTACAACTTTGTTTCACTCACAGAGTTCTCAAAAGACATTGTATAAAAGTTCCCAAAGATAACATCCCAAATTCTTCAAAACATCAAAATAGGAAGAACCCTAAGCTTAAGGGTAGGCCCTCATCGTGGATCTCATCTCCTCGCTATAAACAAATGGAGAAAGGGTGAGCCTAGAAAGCTCGTGAGTTCCCAAACATGCAATTCACATAACAAACTAATATTCACGTCGGATTTCACTTGAATGTAAAACATAAGAAAGCGGCTTAACAATACAAGTATGGATACGCCTCAGAGCCAAAGTCCACGCGCTTGTCCACGAACCCGTAGTTGACACCCACAACTATCACCACTATCATGTGAACTCCACTTCCCTTTACTCTCCAAACCCCACCGTTCCTCCAAACAGATAGAGGTTACACTCAATGCCCAAGAAGTAAATCAGCCAAGAGGGTATAGTTGCTAGTCGGTTGATGGTAACTGCTCGGTAGTAACAAGATGCATAATAACAGTCAAGGTTTGGTACTCTCCATGAGGGACAAGTCCATAAGCCAAGTCCGTAGTACTTTCAGCCTGGGCGCTTGGTAAGAGTTGTTGCTCTTTAGAGATAGGTTCGTTCCGTAACTCAATCTCTGCGCAGTATACGTCACTGGCTTTGTGGACATTGAAATAACCCCATGGCTCTTCCCTTTCTTCGACCTAGGCCTAGCCTCCTACCGAGTCGGTTGGTTCACCGATAGGTCTCGTGCATTCCGACCTTTTCAAACACATGCGATCACTAATAAACGGTCATTCATTTCAGCTTACATTCGCTTCAAAGTATTTTCATTAAATGTTTCACTCGATAAGAGTAAGTGCGATAAAGTACACACTACCCCTATCTGAGGGTTCAAACCTGGTTTCCACGGGAGCTCAACCCAACAAGAACAGATTTGGTCATTCCACATAAACACATAACAGGCATGGAAACTCACCAGTAATAAGGCTCGCCCTACGTAAGGGTCGAATTAATTCTCCTCTTCGAACCCTAAACAAGTAAAAACAGTAGTTGAGAATTCTGTTCTTTCACACATTATCCAAAACAACTCATTTACACCTTTTCAATTTTCAATCAATGTTTTTCCCAAAGTTCTCTCAAGGAAACACTTTCATTTTCAATACGATAATTCAAACGAATCTTGAAAAATCATTATCTCATTTCAAAACCATACGCCTTGCCGATGTACTCATAAGTGATTTTCCACATTTTCTTTAATAAATCACTGTGTGATAATTATCCACCCAAAAATCATTTTAACATAAAGTCAACATTTCCTTCTTGAAATTGCTTTAATATAACTTTAAAACACTTTAAACTATAACCTTTCTTCTAAAATTCATTAAAAGAAACCATAACACTCTAAACCCTCAAATGACATTTTCACCCAATTTTCATGAGAAATACTATTCGTTATCTTTTCGAAAATCATACGCTGATAAATGTACATATCAAATATTTTTTTAAACAGAAATTCATCACGACTGAATACAAAGTTTCAAAATCAAACATAGAAGTTTTCAAGTGTGGTTTTGGCCATTTTAATCATTTTTCCTTCAAACTTTTCAACAACTAAAAACCCTAATTTCTAACCATATCTAAAGCAAGTTCACAAATAACAAACAAATTCCCTAATCGGTCTCAAGTCCTACCCAGAGGTCACCTCTAAGTCCGCTACCTAGGTTGGGATTTCAAGAGCTCAACTTCATCTTTTTCGATGAGATCATTCTTTCAATATTATCCACTGATCTACACTAATCATCATTATTGGGCTAGATCTACAAGATCCAAGTCTACCTCACGGATCTACCAAGATCCAACGATCCGCCAAGCTTTCCTTCAAGAATATCGCTCCCAAGCTCAAAACCTCTTAAGCCTCGAACTTCACCCTAAGATCACGGTTTTGGACGATCTCACGACTCCAAGCCCACGATCAAGCAACCCATCAAAAGATCAAGTCTTGTTTTTCACTTTTCTCTTCCTTTTTTCTCCTCAAGAGCTTGGCCCTCTCTCTCTTTCCTCTCTCCTTGGTCTGGCTGAAATGGGAAGAAAAATCAAGCCCATAATCCATCCATCAAGTTTCATAAACTCAAGATTCTAGTTGAAGGAAAATGAAAGATTTTAACCACAAAACTCACCTTCTTCTTCCCTCCAAATTGACCAGCTCTCTCTCTAGCTCTCTTCCCGGCTGGAAATGTGGAGATGATGGTGATTTCAAGAGTGCTTGGAAGTGGAAGAAAGGTAGAAGAAAGAAATGGAAGAAGCTTGAGCTTGGTTCTCTCTCTTTTTCTCCTTAGAGCTCTCGGCTCTTTCTCTCTCTATCTCTCAAATGTGCAGCTGAAAATGAAGTGGGAAGATGGCAAGAAGTCAAGCCTTTTAATGGCCAAAAAGTGCTTTTCCCCGATTCGGGGAAAAGTGACTTTGCACTTTATGCTGCCGCCAGTCGGTCTAACTTACACTGCTTTCGGGTCCATTCCGACACTGTCAAACTTATTAATATCCTCAAAGTATTGTCATTTATGCTTAATTTCAACTTAAAGTCACTAATCACGCTCCGGTAGAAAATTAGAGTCCTAATACGGCCAAATTCGCACACCGGCAAACAAATCGTATAAAATGCTATAAATTGTAAAATATTCAATTTAAACACAATTTTACTCATAAACAAATAAATAAACATAATTTAAATAGTAATATGCATTTTAAGAATAGTTTGAAATTTCGAGGCCCTCACAGAGGCTAACTGTGTACTAGTCTTTCCATATTAATGATGTCCTGTCTCATTAATACTATGACTAGGGAAATTTAAGAATATTATTGTAAATGTGATTGATATCTCATAGTCATCAACTCTTGTGACTACCATCATATCAATAAATATTCAAGGACTTTTATCGGGTTATATCAAATATTTAACAGATAAAATGGAAATTCATAAAATACAAAACTTAATTAGGAATGTATTTTAAAAAAATGATTGTTTTAGGGCATACATTCCAACAACCTCCCACTTGCACTAAAACAATTCATTCATGACCTTCAGTCCAAATGAAAGTACATGTCTATCATGTTTCTTTTGGCATAATGCCTTAGTAAGAGGATCAGCTATATTATCCTCTGTGGGGACTCTATCTATCTTTACATCATTTCTGGCAGTGATTTCTCTAATTAAGTGAAATCTTCTAAGTACATGTTTGGACCGTTGATGAGACCTAGGTTCCTTTACTTGGGTAATAGCCCCATTGTTATCACGATCTGAAGTTCTTGGATTAACAATGCTAGGAACCACACCAAATTCAGACACGAACTTCTTGATCCAAATGGCTTCCTTAGGCTGCCTCCAGGTTTGCGATGTACTCGACTTCTTTGTAAAATCGGCGTGGTGTCACATCCCGCTTGGAACTCTTCCAGCAGACAGCACCTCCATTGAGAGTAAAGATGAAGCCCGACGGTAACTTACAGTCATCCTTGTCAAACTGAAAGCTTGCATCTGTATAGCCTTTAAGTTCCAACTCACCCTTTCCATATACTAAGAACAAGTCTTTAGTTCTTCTCAAGTATTTAAGAATGTTCTTAACGGCTATCCAGTGACCTTCACCTGGATTAGCCTGGAATCTACTCGTGACACTCAGAGCATGAGAAACATCTGGTCTTGTACATAGCATAGCATACATAATTGATTCAATTGCCGAAGCATATAGAACATTATGCATCTTATCAATCTCAACTTGTGTCTTAGGATACATGTTCTTAGAAAGGCTTATACCATGAGTCATAGGTAAGAATCCCTTCTTAGACTGATCCATGCTAAATCTCTTTAGCACTTTATCTATGTATGTAGACTGTGAAAGACCAAACAACCTTTTAGACCTATCTCTATAGATCTTAATACCTAGTATATAGGCTGCCTCTCCTAAATCTTTCATGGAAAAGTTTTTGGACAACCAACCCTTTACTGATTGTAACATTGGGATATCATTTCCATTATTAATATGTCATCCACATATAATATAAGGAAAATGATTGAGCTCCCACTAACCTTCTTGTATACACAAGGTTCATCCGGATTTTTGAGAAATCCAAACTCTTTGATTGTCTCATCAAACCGGATGTTCCAACTCCGAGATGCTTGCTTAAGTCCATGAATGGACCTTTGTAACTTGCATATCTGACTGGAATTTGGCGACGTAAAGCCTTCAGGTTGTGTCATGTACACATCCTCTTGCAAATTTCCATTAAGGAATGCAATCTTTACATCCATCTGCCAAATCTCATAGTCATGGTATGCTGTTATTGCAAGCAATATCCGAATGGATTTAAGCATAGCTACTGGTGAGAAAGTTTCATCGTAATCGATTCCCTCTTTCTACTTGTAACCTTTGGCTACCAATCTAGCTTTATAGGTAATCACATTACCATCCATGTCGATCTTCTTCTTGAAGACCCATTTGCACCCTACGGGTTTTACCCCTTCAGGTGGATCAACCAAGGTCCATACCTTGTTGTCATACATTGAATCAATTTCGGAATTCATGGCCTCTAACCATTTGGAGGAGTCTGGACTATTCAGAACCTCTTGGTAGGTAGTAGGTTCGTCATCTTGAATGACTAGTACATCATTGCCCTGACTCACAAGAAACTCACATCTCTTGGGAGTTGAGCGTACTCTTACTGACCTACGAGGCTCTTGAATATCCACAGCTTCCGTTTGTGCCTCATCACTATGTGGCCGATCCCTTTCTTCAACAGGTTGTTCAATGTTTGTTTAAACTTCTTCAAGTTCCATATTAGTTTGGTTATCTTGAACTTTTTCAAGTTCTATTCTACTCCCACTGCCCCTTTCTAGAACAAACTCTTTTTCTAGAAAGATTGCATGCTTTGAAACAAACACTTTGTGCTCAGTTGGGTTGTAAAAATAGTATCCTATAGACTCTCTTGGATACCCTACAAACAAACAATTGTCAGATCTAGCTTCAAGCTTATCTGATTCTGCCTTCTTCACATAGGTTGGGCAACCCCAAACCTTCATGTAAGACAATTTTTGTTTCTTTTCTTTCCATATCTCATATGGTGTGGAATCATCAATCTTACTGGGTACTCTATTAAGAGTATAGGAAACTGTATCCAAAGCATATCCCCATAACGATCTTGGGGCACTCGAGTGGCTCATCATGGACCGTACCATATCTAATAGGGTTCAGTTTCTCCTTTCAAATACACCATTTAGTTGTGGTGTTCTTGGAGGAATCCATTGTGGAACTATTCCATTATCCTTTAGATAAAATCGGAACTCATCGCTCAAGTACTCTCCACCATGATCAGATCGTAGTTTCTTAATACTTTTACCAGTTTATTTCTCTACTTCATTTTTGAATTCTTTGAACTTTTCAAAAGATTCAGACTTGTATTTCGTTAAATACACATAACCATATCTAAAATGGTCATCCGTGAAGGTAATGAAGTATGAAAATCCACCTCTTGCTGTGATTGTCATTGGGCCACATACATTAGTATGTACAGATCCAAGTAAATCACTGGCCCGTTCTTCTTTACCAGTAAAAGGCATTTTGGTCATTTTTTCAAGTAAACAAGCCTCGCATACATCGTATGATTCATAATCAAATGAGTCCAAGTACCTGCCTTTGTGTAATTTGAAAATGTGTTTCTCATTTACATGACCAAGTCTACAGTGCCAGAGATAGGTTTTATTTAGTTTATCTAACTTCATTCTCTTTTCTTATATATTGAGAATTTGGTTGTCAAGATCTAGAATATATAAACTGTTATTCCAATTTCTAGAACCACAAAACACACCATTCTTTGAAAAAGAACAACATTTATTCTCCTGGGTTATTTTAAACCCATTTAAATCCAGACAGGAAATAGAAATGATGTTTGTAGTAAGTGTTGGAACATAATAACAGTTGGACAATTCTAGAATCAACCCACTGGGTAAACTAATGTAGTAAGTCCCTACAGCTAAAGTGGCAACTTTTGCTCCATTGCCCACACGTAGGGTTATTTCTTCTTTTCCCAACTTTCTACTGTCTCTTAGACCCTGCATAGATGTGCAAATGTGAAAACCACATCTGGTATCTAATACCCAAGAGTCTGATTTAAAAGTAGAAACATTAATCTCAATCATATATGTACGCCATGAATCTTCCCCAACTTCTTTTTTTCATTCTCCAAATATGCCTTGCAGTTCCTCTTCCAATGTCTAGTCTATCCACAATGGAAGCAGGTTGCATTGGACTGGTCTGTCTTGGCCTTCTTGGGCTTCTTGGCGAGCTTGTTCTTGGGCTTCTCAGGCCCTTTTCCTTGCCTCTCCCTTTTATTGGATGAAACAACAACAAGCACTCCAGTAGGATCCTTCACCTTTTTGATTTCTTTCTCAAGCACATTCAACAATTGAGATGGTGTGCTGCAGATTATTCATCGATAGTTCATAACTAATCAGAGAAAGAATCGGCAGAGATTGAAGAACTAAATCAACATTTAGCTCTTGGTCCATCTTAAACCCCAATTCGCTCAATTTCTCAATTAGCCTAATCATCTTTAAAACATGTGGAGCAACCGGTGCTCCCTCTGCCATTTTGCACCTAAACAATTCCTTGGAGGTATCATATCTCACCGTCCTAGATTGTTGTTCAAACAACTCTCTCAGGAGTTGAACAATTTCATATGCCCCCATGTTCATATGCTGCTGTTGGAGTTGAGGGGTCATAGAGGCTATCATGATACATGAAGCCGCCCTATTATTATCCTTATGCTTCTTGTAAGCATTCCGAACAATAGCTGGTGCATTTGGTTCGGGTTCGTCAGGCATAGGCCCATCAAGTACATATTCAATTTTTTCATGGGTGAGAATGAGTAGGACATTGCGATACCAATCAAGAAAGTTCGTGTCATTTAGTTTACAATCAATGAGAATTGTACAGAGGCTCAGATTATTACTCATTCTACAACAAAATAAAGATAGAGTTTGTCAAAAAAAGTTTTGTTTGATAAAATCATAAAAATTTCCAAAATTATGATTTTATTTCCACTATTTTTCTTCAAATCAATTACCCTCTACAAATTGATCCGGGATTTTCCAAAAATCCATAGTGGCTAGAATCGCATCTTAATTATCTTTGACTTTGAGTGAATCCCAACAAATCAAAAATAATCTTAACAGGTAGGTACTTTACCAATTACAACCCATTTTTAATTTCTAGATCCGTTAGGTATCAACTCTTGATTTTACATCTTATGTATTAACCTAACCCTTGCCTCTAAAATTCATGGTCTTGAGTGAATTCCAACGAACCATAATTTTAGTTAAATCAAACCTATCATTATTAAGAACATTTCTTATAATAAAAACATGTAGTAAGTAGGGCTGCAAACGAATCGAGCCGCTCGCGAGTGACTCGAATTTGAGCTCGACTTGAGCTCAAATTTTTCGAGCCGAAATGAGCTCGAAAGCTCGCTTCCGAAGTTCGAGTTCAACTCGATTCTCTCAGCTCGATAGCATGGCCGATAGGGAATATATATATATATATATATATAAATATATATATATATATATTTTATTCTAATAGTGAAATTACATATATATCCCTAATATTTTTATTATTTATTCATAAAAATAATTATTTAATTTATTTTTTTAAAAATAAAATAATTATTTATTATTTTATTCAATTTTTTTAAAAATAAAATAATTATTTATTATTATTTTGAGCTCGAAGCTCGAGCTTCAGTTTTGAACTTCGTCGAGCTTCGAGCTCGAAGTTCGAAGCTCGATAAAATGAGTCGAGTCTCGATAACAAACTTCGGCTCGCTTGGTAACCCCTAGTAGTAAGTAAGGCGGTTTTAGGTGAATCCCAACAAGCTAGCACTTAATAACCACATTTTGTTTTATACTATAATGATGGAAGACAGTCTTGATTTAATATTATATTTGAGGGATTTGTTTGCCTATTTTCAAAATATTTTAATTTATTTTAAAGTTTTGGAAAAATTTATTTGCCGGTCTCATCAACAATCATGCATATAAATATTTCAAAAATAAATATAGCATAAAATAAACCATGGATGGTTGTGGATATTTCTAAATTAATCTTCCCAACCATTAGGGAAATTAATGGTTGACTAAGGTTAAATCAAATTTTTCCTTCTGGCTGCACAGCTCCTTTCTTCATCTTCAAATTTACAATTTCTATGCTAAAAACATAAATTTTTATCATCTATTCCTATCTATTGTACATTACAATAGAATATAAGAAACCCCCAGTTACATTCGGGGGGAGTTAGATGAGGAGAGAAATTACTGTAACGGCCTCGAAAAAGAAAAAAAAAGAAAAAAAATTTAATTCTAAATTTCAAAAATTCAAATTTTATTTATTTATTTATTTATATAATTATTTCTTTAATTATCTTGTGAAATCCGATTTTTTTTTCCTCATTTACAATGTCTCATTTAATTTTAACCCTATTCCCCTATTAATATCGTCTCGTAGCATTTATTAGCGGTAAAATATTAAAAGCGCGTTTTTCGAGGTAAATTCGGACTGTGGGTAAACTAGTGAAGATAAGTATGGATGATCACTAATAAGTTGGAAGTGTAATTAAATTACTGGATTTGGGTCATTGAAGGTGATTAATTAGGGTTTTGAAATTTTAGTTAAGATTTGGATTAACTTCTTTAAGTTTAGAATTTTATCTAACCGTTAATTCTTTCAACTAAATTCCTTCCAACCACTTAAAAATTACTTCTCCATCCCCTCTCCTAATCGAGATTTACTCATTAAGCTCAAGCCAAATGAGGTGATTAATTTTCCCTCCAAGTAGCTAATTAATATCACTATTCAAGCTTTGACTTTGGATGAGATAAAGATCATGTCTTGTCTTCCTTTTTCTCATTAACTCCTCAAGAAAAAAATTGACCAAAACTCTTCACTCTTCTTCCTCTCTGTCACCCGAACTCCCTCCCCTCTTCTTCCCTAAATTTTCAGCAATTTTCGTCACTCAAATTTCCTCCAAAAACCCAACACAGCCTCTATTAATCCTTGCTTGGACTTGCACTTGGTGAAGAGCTTGGAGGGAAGGCACTTGGAAGCCTTAGCTTAGCATCATTCTTGGAGTTTAGTCATCATTTAGGAGGAGGTAAAATCTCAAGGACTTTATCCTTGTACATTTTTTTTTTTTGAAAGTTCAAGCATGCTTGGGTTGTTGAGAGGTTGATGAAACCTTGACTTATGTGGTAGATGAATGTGTAATGCTAAGCTTTAGTAAGTTGTTTTGTTGGTTTAAGTTGTGGGTGGGCTCTTGGATTTCCACTAACTATGTGCATTTGTTTGCTAGATGATTAAATGGTGTTATATTAGTGCATTATGTTTAATGTTGGTTGTTAAAAGTTGGAAGAAAACCTTGGGGAAAAACCGGCTAGAGGAAGAGGAAATTGGGGGTGAATTTTCTGATTTTTGGGTCAAATTTCGTGGCTGTATTTTTGGCTAGTTTAAGGGCTGAATTTGATGTTTAAATGTTGAATGTTAAGCTGTTATTTTTCCCCACAAAAATCCCTTCAAGAGTTGATGCAATTAGGGTTACTAATTTGGAAGTAAAATCTGGAAAATGGAGGCATTATGCTGCCCGAATTTTATGAGATTATTTTGTGATAATTTTGCTAAAAGATGTGACCATTTTCGATCATCATTAGGTTAAGGGAGACTAATACCAGTTTAGGGTCAAAATTGAAGCTAAATGGCAGTAGTATATGTTGGTTATAAGAGATGAGAAGTGGATGAGTTGAATTTCATCGGTTTGAGGAGGTTTGATGAGCGAACTTTGGGCACATAGAAAACTGCATTCCCATTTGAATTTTTGGTTGAATTTCGGTATGAACTTAGCCTATATATGGAAGTATTGGTGTGCCAAATTTGGTAATTTTTAGACATGAAATCTTCACTCAAATAGGGCTTTAAACTCTGTCCTATAAGTTCGAAACCCAGAAATTTTAGAAATGTGAACCCCCTCTGTTTGAACTGTTATAATTTCATGCTCGGGTGTCGGAATTGAGTTCCGTCAGTGGCTGTTGAAACTCCTTATGTAGTAATATATTGTGTATGAATTTCAGAGGCTAAATAATTTTCTGTAATTTCTGGTGAATTTTTAAAGTAACCTGGATGGCCAGCCTGATATGCCCTGTCTCTGTACTGTAGCTGGCAGTTGAATGAAAATCTGGGCTAAATCCATCCAAAATTTTAATTGAAGGTCTTCTACAAAGTTTTAGAGCTTTCAAATAGGTTTCCAAAGGTACCAAATGTGCAAAATTATGACTTGTATAACTTGAGTTATGATTTTTCAAAATTTTCAGCTCGAATTAGGAAATTGTCGAACTTTCTACTTTTTGAACTAAATTTGGTCGGTGAACTAGGAAAACTTATTTTCCTTCTCTTTTAATTATTTTAGGGCAAAGTGCTGATTTTGCAACTGATCAAAACTTGGACTCCGACCCCTACTTTGTCGGTGAGTTTTCCAATGCATGTTTACTGCTTTAATTTACGAACTTAGTGCTTGAATGTGCCATGTGACTTGTTATGTGCTTATGATGAAACTTGAAACTGTTAAACCACTCACCTAAAGGAGAGTATACTTTATTGCTCCCTTTTTGTAGAGTCGGTGATTTATTTGTTTGCATGTATTGAATTTGGGAGACGGAAATGTGTTATACAATCTCTCTTGGCCGAGTGCCTTGAGTGACTTACTGTTCCTGTTCACTGTTTAAAATTTTGGCGTGCGGACCCGGTAGGGGGAGTTTGGTGGTTGGATTTTGGCGTGAAGAGTCGTCTACTTGGATTGAAAGTCGACGAAGTGTCGACTACTATAAATGCTCGGAAAATGTGGAAATTGGCTCCTGAGAGCCCCCGTATCCTCAATGTGTGTGAACTTGATATGTTTATGTGTTTAATTTATTTACTTTTACTTTTATCGTTTTAAGTGCATGTGCATGAATTTTGGAAACTCACGAGCTTTTTAGCTCACCCCCGTTCCCGTTTGTTTTTCCTTAATAGGTGACGAGAATCCCGAGGCGTAGTTAGGGCTAGTGTCTTGATCTTTTGAACTTTTGTCTCGAGTATGAAGTAAAATTTTGTATAATTGTTTGGTGTTGAGTACTTTAAACTTATGGAAGTGTATTAGTTTTGGCTCGAGAGTTGTGAATATTTTAAATAGATGATTGTAATTTTAAGTTTAAATGCCCTTTTCAGTTTTAATATTAATGTTGTGGTATTTGGTGAAATTGCACGTTTAAGTTAGTATTGATTTGAATGCTTGAGTCCTGGCGAGAGTTGGGCAGACAGCCCGCTAACCCCTCTGGTTAGCCTTAGGGGGAGGTGGGGCTGTTACAATTACAATCAAAAAAATAAGAAAGGCAAGACATGCAGGCCCTATTTATAAAAATACAACCATACAACCATTCATCCACAATCACATTGGGTTTATATCCACAACCATCCACCATGCATCCATACAAATTTAAATAACTTTAAATTAAATGAAAGCATGTAAATACAGTAAGCAACCATTCACAGATTATTTGGATTTTATATATATCAAGATCCCAAACAAATTTTGAGACCATACATGTGCAGGAAATTTTGGTAAAATAATTTTATTAGGTCATTTTATTCCTAAATAAATTAGAGAATAATGAGGAATAATATTTGAATTAATCAAATTAAAATTCAAACCAATTCCTGACCTAATAAAACATGAAGTGATAAATTTCATAACAAATTTTAACAATTAAAATTCGTATCAGAATTAGAAAATCTTTCAAAAATTAAAAACTCAGCTTTTCAAAATTTTATTTCCCAGAATTCTGTTTCCAGAAGGATCCACGACCTGATCCGCGAATCTGGTTCGTAGATCCACGGTGCGCTGATCAGTTTCTGGGCAGAATTCGCGAGGTGATCCGCGAGGCCAGCTCGCGGATCTCTGTCATCCACGGATCAAATTCTGAGACTCCTGCAAATGATCCGCGGGGCGGATCCGCATAGCAGGGTCGCAGATCTCTGATACGCGTGGATCAACTTCTGAGACCCCCGTATCCGATCCACGAGTTGGATCCGCGACTCAATCCGTAAAACTGTGTCGCGGATCCTTGATCCGCGAGCATGATATGCGAGGTATTCCTCCCGGATCGTGGTCGCGTATCTGAGTCGCGAAAACCTACTCCAGCAGCCAACGATTGGCTACTATAGAATTCTGAAGAAATTTTGTATCAAAACCATCTGACAACGATTGCACAGACTATTCAAGTGGAAAAACATATCACTGAAACAACAATTTTGCAACATATATCAAATTTGTTTTGTAAAAATTTTCCAGATTGCAAAACTACTTTAATCAAATTAAAGCTACTACTTTCAACCAAAAATCTGTACATGTATACATATATATATCAACCAAATACAATTTAATCCATGAACAATAACATCTAAAATCATACGTAAACACTAGAGATGACTCTGATACCACTGTTAGAAATTGGGGCAGCAGGCACAGCGGAAAAATAAAATTTTAGCCCCAATACCTACCAGAAATCACCCTAGGTTCTACGTATGACTTAAAGAAGGGGATTTTAGGATTACCTTAATCCTAGAAGTGATGCCTCTGATTCGTTGGAAAAGGCGAAGAATCCCCTTTGAGCAATTCAAGCGCCCTGCCTCTACTATAATCCACGCGAGAGAGAATCTAGATCGTCTCTACGATCTGTGTGTATGAGGGATGAAGATGTTAGCCTTTTCTCACTCAAGCTCTCAAGCTATCAGAATTTTTCTCTCTACATAAGGTTTCAGAAAAGCCTAGCCTTTCTCCTCTGTTCTATCTATCGTTACAGACTATCGTATAGTCTGTATATATGGATAGGGGAGAAAGAGAGAGAGAGAGAAGGGATAGGATGAAATTGTTTTGATTCAAAATCAAAACACCGTAACATCTGATATCCCTTTGCTATCTAACAAATATAGGATAACTAGTTTATCCTATTTGCTCAAATAGCCCCAGAATTTATTATTCCTTGTAATTAGTCCCCAAAAGCTTTTATTTCCAAGTCTCTACTTGGACACACAATTTTAATCCAGAATTCAGTCTCTAAGCATGTGACCTAATAGGTTCCAAATACACTGGTAATAATTATGAATTATAATTCTCGAAAGAATTCGATAAAATAAACAACTTTATTTTATCATTAATTACCATAATTCATTCATTCATAATTATAGATTGTGAGTGGTATCTAGCAACACATCACAACCACCCAGGTATTCGAACTTAGTCAAGGAAATTTTGACCTAACCTTTCCATGGAAAATTACCATGTAATTATTATCTTTTTACCATCGATATCCCATTAGTCAGGGAATAAGGAACAAGTGCCAATTCCATAATGGCTAATTAATTTGTTAGTTCCTAGAATTTACCCTAGATTAGGTTAACTTGAAGACATTTTTCAATTAACCTAATGTAGTCGACTATTAAGGTTAAATTCCAACTAGTGGCCTTTCTGGATATCAACTCCCACTATCAGAGTGGTGAATCCTCTCTTGATTACTCACTATCTTTCCATGCTTCACACTACCTCCAATTTCTATTCTTTAAGTTACTCTTGGTGAGTAACAAGAAATAGAATCAAAAGGCAGTGATTAACACTCAAGATACTATGGTGATCTCAAGTCTAGGATCACTTACACAATTTCCTATAAGACATTCAACCATAGGCACTAGATAGATATCCTAATGGGATCTCTGTGTGGATCACTCCAATGAATTTGTACTTTACAATTCATCTACACATTAGTCTAGGTATCCCTATACCATGGTTGATGAGAACAACCACTGCTTACACTAAGTAGAGGCTAACTGTGTACTAGTCTTTCCGTATTAATGATGTCTTGTCTCATTAATACTATGATTAGGGAAATTTAAGAATATTATTATAAATGTGATTGATATCTCATAGTCATCAACTCTTGTGACTACCATCACATCAATAAATATTCTAAGTACTTTATCAGTTATATCAAATATTTAATAGATAAAAATGGAAATTCATAAAATACAAAACTTAATTAGGAATGTATTTAAACAAAATAATTGTTTTAGGGCATACATTCCAACAGTATATGTGTGGTTCTTGATACTAGGTTCAATGTTGTGTTTAAAGATAAAAGACATAATGACATATATATTGTGTATCTTGAAAAATTAGATAATGAAAAGTTAAATGTCTCAAAGTCACAAATAATGATCCTTGATGATGGCGGAGACTTTGTCATTTTAAAATAGATTTATTGAATAAGATTTCTAGAAAAGCAGTAATTAGAGATTTGCCAAAAATCAAATTTGAAAAGAATAGAATTTGTGATGAATTTGGAAAACAAAAAATGACTCGCTTATATCCAAAAATTGTGTTTCAACTTCACGATCTTTAAAACTCTTACATTTGAATTTGTTTGGACCAACTCAAATTGCTAGCTTAGGTGTTGTGAAATATATCTTTATGATTGTTGATGATTATTCTAGATATGTTTGGGTGCTATTTCTTATTCATAAAGATGAAACTTTTAAAAATTTTGCTTTGTTGTTTCTAAAGTTCAAAATTTGTTGAATTTGAATATTATGAAAATTAGAAGTGATAATAGAACTAAATTTAAATGTTATGCTTTTCCTAAATTTTGGGATCATAACAGCATTTCATATGAATTTCTGACCACTAGGATTCCACAACAAAATGGTATTGTACAAAGGAAGAATAGAGTTTTTCAAGAAGCCGCTGAACTACGTTCTAAGTATAAACAATGGTATGATAGATGACTGCTGTTGTTTTGAAAACAATACGTACTAGCATCATATTTGACAAGGAATGTGTGACGACCCCACCGTACCCAGAGGCGTACCAAAGGGCTTAGCGGACCACCTGCCCAGCTCTCGCCAGGACTCGATAGCAAAAATGATAAACGCGTCAAATTCTCACCAAAGGACAATAGGTACATTATATATATACATAATATCCACTACAAGACCATAAGTGTTAGAGTACAACTCCCAACAAGGTTTCTCACACCGCTATCCAAAATACAATATACACCGCCAAAACTCCAACCCAAAGCAAGTATTAAAGCTAAAAGGCTACACTATGCCTCCCACGCGTCAATTCTAAACGCTAAGGAAAACAAATTGAAAGGGGTAAGCTATATGCTTAGTGAATAATCGGAGGGTACATGTAAATCACATTGCCACAGATTTTCAAATCAATAGCAAAAGTAACACCACAAATAAGGATACGGGTGGCTTCAAAGCCATTTCAATTTTCACGCTTGATCTTCCGTTGACACTCACAACCGATAATAGAGACCCCACTTATACTCCTACCGTCCACCTTATCAACCCACTGCCGGTCTACATAGCAGCTTGAGCAACCATATCATTGAGATCCCAAAAGCATTGAGATCAGACCATCTATTTGGTCGGAAAAACAACATTTACCATTGAGACCCCAAGGCAACCCCTTGAGATCAGACCATTTATTTGGTCAGAAAATAACATTTACCAATGAGACCCCAAGGCAACCCCTTGAGATCAAACCATCCAAGTGGTCAGAAATAACATTTACCATTGAGACCCCAAGGCAACCCCTTGAGATCAAACCACCCAAGTGGTCAGAAATAACATCGACATTGAGACCCCAAAGGCACCCCTTGGGATCAGACCATCCACATGGTCACTCATCACCAATAATATCACATGTACAGTTCATATACCACTCATCATACGCATTCATATATCACACAACATATACATTCAAGAATCATATATGGAGTTTTGGTCGAGTGCGATAAAGTACACCCTCGTCCAAACGTCCACTTAACACATTTCACATTATATTCACAGATAAAGTCCCATTACTCACCAAATGGTACAAAAGCAAAGAGGTTAGAAAAGTTCCCCGGTCTCCTCGACCTCGTCACCTCCTGTGAAAAGTTGAGCCAGAAAATTACTCAAGCAATCACTAAGATGCCAAAACCACTTAGAAATACTTAAAACAGCAAATAAGGAGCATGCATGGGCGTTTGACCAAAAACGGACGAGAACGGAACGAAAACGGAAAACACACACTAAAAGGTGAAAAAGGCAGTTTTGACACCCTGTGCGCCTTTACTCACAACTCAAGCTACAAATGTCGGATTAGAGTGCACGAGATGCCGTTTCGAAGCTAAGAGGACAAGCTACAACTTCTGTGAAGAAAACTTCTGCCGAGATTTTCTTCTTCTAGGTGAAAAATGTAGAAACAGTTTCAGAAATTTTCCCGTCAGAAATTCCGACAGGCTAGATTCAAACGGTCATAACTCTGCGCTCACAAATCCAAATCAGGAAATTCCAGCGGCGTTGGAAAGCTAGAATGAAGGGCTATAAATTTCGTGTTTCGGTCAAAGGCTAAATCACAAAGGATCAACACGAAAAATGAAGCTAAAATTACTGGTTCGTCATTCCTGTTTTTCAGTTTTGCGCCAAAACTCAATGCATTCAACCAAAACACACACATGCAAACTCATCGACTCGAATGCGACAACAAACATGCAACCGCAGCTTTACAACGTCCCACAATACCCTCAACACACACACACATGTAACCTTAAAGTTCCTAAACTTGAGCCAACATTTCACCTTCCAACAATTCCACCACATCCGAACTACATCAATGCATCAATACAAGTGCAATATCATTAATTCCCAATCATTCCATAACTCAACCAATCGAACCCTTACTTCAACCTTCTTGGCCGAACATTCAAGGCTTGCAAATCTTCAAAATTTAACCATCAATTCACATAAGAAGCCAAGTTCAAGCATTAATCTATCAACATAAGCCATGCTTCCTCCAATTTAAACTTGAAGACATGAAACCCTAACCCTAGCTCTAGGCCAAAGTTCAAGACAAGCAAAACAATAAAACCAATCCATGGAATCTTCTCAAGAGCTATCAATGATCATGAATTAACCCAAAACAAGAACAAAATCCATCATGTTCATCGAATTAACCAAATTCCAGCTTACATATAAAGGAAAATACCTTCTTGGCTTATGTTCTAGAGAAAGTTGCAAGCTTCCAAAGTCAATCCACTTCTCCTAGCTTTCAATCAAGGTTGGATGGTTGAAATTGGCAAAATTTCCCAAGCTTTTCTCTCTTTTTTTCCTCTCTTTTTCTCTCTTTTTTTCCTTCTCTTTTCTTCCCTCTTTTCTCCTTGCTTGGCCGACTTTCTTGTCTTGCTTTTGCTAAGAGATTAAGTCTCTTAGATATTTGTTTAGGTAGTCAAAATTTGGTCCAAGTCCAAGTCAAAGTTGTCATGCCAAATCAACCTAGAAACTTAAGCTATTTTCCACTCTTGCCCAAGTAATTTTCTTTCCTATCAAACTAGTCCATAGGTGCTCAATTTAACCTAGCCTATCAAAGCTTAATCACACTTACTTAGGCTACTAATCACCTATGCACCCTAATCTCTCTTCTTGCACATGCTTTAACACACGTAAAATCAAAGAAATAACAAACTTGTAATTGGACATAAAACTTAAATTTATTTTCAAAACTAGGGTTTTACGAATCCAAACTAGGGTTTTCATATATACAAATTAGGGTTTTATCCAAATTTAGGATTTTCGAAGCAAATTAGGGTTTAAATTCAAATTAGGGTTTTCAAACTTGTAAAACAAAATAATTAAAACAAACATTTTTAAAAGCAAAACAAACCATATAAACACCTTGGCAAACAAAAATAACTATAATTAACATTATTTAATATTTTCCAAAAATTGAGAAAAATCGGGGCCTTACAGAATGTGCTGCATTTACTGGTCTGATATTATCTATAGACTCTGCAACTATTGAAAGAAATGTAGAGAAACAAGAAGTCATGGATGCAGCTATTAACTAAGACAAGCCAAGTACAAAGAATGGCGTAATAGATGAGGCCTTTTATTTTAAAATAGTATCAATAGGCATTGATCCCACTTTTACATACAATCTATTCTATTTGTTAGTCTCATATCACCTATAGACTCAGCAACTATGAAGAGAAAATATACAACAACAGGAAGAACTCATAGATGCAAGAAATACCTAAGAAAGAATTTATTATTCTACATGTACAAAACACTTATCGGTTAAAATGTAACAGTGTCACCTAAATGATTGTTATCGAGAAAGAGGCTAATAGAAGAGGGTATTTAAATACGAGTAAAATTGTGTGACTAATCAATTTAACATAACCAATAAAATTTTTTAAGGGACTATTTATATATGTGTGTGTGTGTCTCTGTGTGTGTAGTTTTAGAACAGAGGCAGTAGGCAGCAGCATCTACAATAAATGCATTTGACTGAGCTATAGATTCTACAATAACAGTATCCAATTCCATGTCCTCAATGTGATTTGAGGATGATGAAAACGACTTAATTTAGACCTAAGACAGCAGTAATTTAAGACGGCCCGCTGTCTTTTGTCTCAATAAGTTCAACATTTTATGTGTCAAGCTAGAGTTGCATATATTTCTCTAGCCCGAGGATTTTTGTCTAACCAGTTTTCATCATCACACAATAATTTTCTTTTCCGACCCATGTTGCTAAAACAGCAAAAAAAAAAAAACAAAACAAAATACGTAAATAGAATGAGGCACAAAACATGACCGATTAAGAGAGAAAATATATTGACAAAAATTGGTCACATCCATGATACCTGAAGAGCTTAGACAAAGCAAGAACTGAGCTTACGGTAACTGCATAGAAAAAAGATACTATACAAATAGAAATAAACAGAGAACAATAATAATGAAAGGTAAAGTACACTGATAAAAATTACATATATAGCACATGAATACCCCAGTTAAAGTGAAAGATCAAACAATCATAACCGCATAGAAATGATAAGCCAGGTTAAGTACTAAAAATAAATAAAAACTCCATTACCTTCGAGAATCAAGAAGCACAACCAAAATAGAACAAGCCGCAGAATACAAAGTCTACAAAAAAGTAATTTAACTGGTAAAAGTGAAATACGTATAATTAAAAATAGCAAGGCAGTTAAATTTAATGATTGTTATTTACTAAGAAAATGCTTATAGAAAGAACATGACTAAAAGAAAACTAAAAAGGTGAACAACACGGACGGAATGTCTGCAAAAACTTATGTAACCTAGAATTAGTAGATACAAGACGCAATAAAAGAGGAGAAAATATGAGCGAATAAGAAAGCTCCAAAGAGAGTAAATAGTCTCTTGAAAGTCAGCATGTAACGGCCTCGAAAAGAGAAAAAAAAATTAATTTTAATTTCAAAAATTCGAAGTTTATTTATTTATTTATTTATATAATTATTTCTTTAATTATCTTGTGACATCCGATTTTTCCTCATTCACAATGCCTCATTTAATTTTAACTCTATTCTCCTGTTAATATCGTTTCCTAGCATTTATTAGCGGTAAAATGTTAAAGGCACGTTTTTTGAGGTAAATTCGGACTGTGAGTAAACTAGTGGAGATAAGTATAGATGATCACTGATAAGTTGGAAGTGTAATTAAATGACTGGATTTGGGTCTTTGAAGGTGATTAATTAGGGTTTTGAAATTTTTAGTTAAGATTTGGATTAACCTCATTAAACTTAGAATTTCAACCAATTATTTCTTTCAACCAATTCCGTCTAGCTCTTACGAAAATTTTCCTGTTCTTCTTCCCCCTCCTAGCCGAAAACTAGCCCCTTAATTTCAAGCAAATTTAAGCCATTTATTTTCCCTCCAAATAGATAAGAATGGCATTAATGAAGTTTGACTATTAAGGCAAGACAAGACTTGTGTCTTGTCTTACTTCTTTCTTACTTTATAAAAAAAAAATTGCTTAAAATTTGTTCATTTTCTTCTTCCCTTCACCCGAACTTCCTCTTCTTCCTTCTCTTCATTTTCCATCAATTTTCCTCTTTTATTTCTTGTAAAAATCACCAACAAAACTTCATCACTCTTGGCTTGAACTTGAACTTGGTGGAGAAGCTTGGACTAGGAGCATTTGGAAGCTTTTGTTTGGCATTTCCTTGGAGAACTTTCACTTGTTTCTTGCAAGAGGTAAAACTAGAAGCTTGAACTTCATTTCATCCATTCCATTCGAAAGCATGTTGATAGGTTGGGATGTTGAAAGGTTTTAGAAAACCTTGACTTATGTGTTTATAACTTTGTATGTGTTAAGCCTTATGGATTTGATTTGTGGAATTTGATGATTATGGAAAAATCGGTGGGCTCTTGAATTCCCACTAAATGTGTGTAATTGATTGCTAGATGGTTAGATGATGCTATCTAAGTGCATTATGTATAATGATGGTGGTTAAAAGTTGGAGGAAACCTTAAGGAGAAAAACCGGCTAGAGGAAGAAAAATTGGGGAATGAATTTTCTGATTTTCCCTTGAATTTCGTGGCTATATTTTTGGCTAGTTTAAGGGCTGAATTTGATGTTTAAATGTTGAATGTTCAGCTGTTATTTTTACCCACAAAAAGTCCTTCAAGAGTTGATGTTATTAGGGTTGGTAATTTAGAAGTGAAAGCTGGAAAAAAAAGGGGGGTTATGCTGTCCGAATTTTGAGGATTATTTCGTGATATTTTTGCTGAAAGATGTGACCATTTTTTATCATCATTAGACTTATGAAGTTCAATACTAGCTTGGTTTCGAAAATTAGGCAAATTGGTGGTGATTTGAGGCATAATCTAAGTATATGAAATGAGGGAATTGAACTTTGTTGGTTTGGACAGTTTCGATGGATGAACTTGAGGCACGTAGAAAACTGCCGTCCCATTTGAATTTTAAGTTGAAATTTGGTATGAATCTAGTTGATATATGGAAGTATTAGTGTGCCAAATTTGACAATTTTTGGACTTGAATTCGTCACTCAAACAATTTCTTGAAAACTGCCATGTATCTTCGCATTTCCAGAAATTACAGAATTGCAAAGTGCCCTTGTTTGAACTGTTGTCATTTCATGCTCGGATGTCAGAATTGAGTTCCGTCAGTGGCTGTTGAAACTCCTTATATAGTAATATATTGTGTATGAATTTCAGAGGTTAACTAATTTTCTGTAATTTTTGGCGAATTTTCAAATTGCTCTAGATGTCCAGCCTGATAAGCACTGTTTTTTTACTGTAGCAGACTGTTTAACGAAAATCTGGGTTAATTTCGTCCATAATTTTAATTTGATGTCTTCTGAAAAGTTTTCAAAGAGGTTTCCAACGGTACCAAATGAGCAAAATTCTGACTTGTATAACTTGAGTTATGATTTTTCAAAGTTTTCAACTCAACTTGGGAAATTGTCAAACTTTCAACTTTTTGAACTAAACTTGGCCGGTGATTAGGAGAACTCATTTTTGTTCTCTTTTAATTATTTTAGGTCAAAGTGCTGATTTTGCAACTGATCAAAACTTGGACTCCGACCCCTACTTTGTTGGTGAGTTTTCCAATGCATGTTTACTGCTTTAATTTACGAACTTAATGCCTGAATGTGCCATGTGATTGTCGTGTGATTTTGTGAAACTGTTAAACCATTCACTTAAAGGAGAGTATACTTTATTGCTCCCTTTTTGTAGAGTTGGAAATTTAGTTGTTGCATGTATTGAACTTGGGATATGGAAACGTGATATATAATAACTCTTGGACGTGTGCCTTGAGTAAAATTACTGTTTACTGTTGAATTATGTGGCGTGCAGGCCCGGTAGGGGGAGTAAGGTGGATGGAGTTGGCGTGAAGAGTCGTCTACTTGGATTGAAAGTCGACGGAGTGTCGACTACTATATTTGCTCGTGCAAAGTGGAAATTGGCTCCTGAGAGCCCCTGTATCCTCAATGTGTGTTAATTGGATTTGTTTATGTGCTTTAATTATTTGCTTTTAATTTTACCGTTTTAAGTGCATGTGCATGAATTTTGGAAACTCACGAGCTTTTTAGCTCACCCCCGTTCCCTTTTATTTTCCTTAACAGGTGAAGAGAATCCCGAGGCGTAGCTAGGGCTAGCGTCTTGATCTTTTGACTTTTGGTCTCGAGTACGAAGATATATTTTGTATATTTGTTTGGTGTTGAGTACTTTAAGCTTATGGAAGTGTATGAGCTTTGGCTTGAGGATTGTGAATATTTGAAATGGATGACTGTAATTTTAAGTTTAAATGCACTTCTCAGTTTTAGTGTTAATGTTGTGTTAATTGGGGAAATTGCATGTTTAAGTTAGTAATGATTTGAATGCTTGAGTCCTGGCGAGAGCTGGGCAGACAGTCCGCTAACCCCTCTGATTAGCCTTAGGGAGAGGTGGGGCTGTTACACAGTATAGACAGTCATGATTGAAATTGCATAATAGAGTATAAAAACTGGAAACTTAAAGAATGAGCACAAACTAAGAAGAGAACCATGCAAATAATCTAAATTCCTAAAAATAGTATCTTCCTTGTCTGAACCACTTGAAATAGTAGTAATTATATCACAAGTTGTATATACCAATATTGTACATGAGTAATCAAATAAAAATTTCCACACAGTAGAATAAAGGCAAGGTTATATGATTGTAATTAAGAGCCTGTATTAAGGAAATTAAAATGAACAATTTTTTTGTTTTCAATGAACACATATATATATGTATGTATAAGTCAAAGCTTTTTGCTACATATGGAACCTAGAGCCCATGGTATATTGTTTAGCTATCATTGCTTGGTACAATTTCAAAAAAATCTGCCAATGATAGAACAATCAAGTAAGGCACTAATTTACTACTCACAAAAGCCATTTGTTCTTTTCACAGTGTTCATCTATACATTTCCATATTATGCAAGGAGACATTGCTTTTGCTAATTCGAATTGAAGGGTGATATAAAATCGGTCTATTTCCGGCATCATATCCATAGTTAGCGCATTCATCATAGTTAGCAGCTCCAGCTCCGTATCAAGGTCACGATCGATATCGTCACTAGCATCAATATCGTCACTATCATCAATATTGATATCATCAATAAGAAAACCTTTAGACTTGTTATCCAGGAACTTGTTCAGAAATACCGTAATGAAAGGAACATAGGAGTTTTATCATATAACTTTGTATAAATCAATATTGGGAGGCTCGTTACTTCAACTGGTCCCCATGATCCTCAAACGGATCTCTTAGTTGTTGAGAAGGTTGCCCAAAAGCGATATATAAGGCGTACCCGATAAAACTTACAAGTAAACCAGATATAAAGATGGCTACTAGGTTGTTGTTTCCATTATTATATAATTTCAAGACCCCAATGGATCTATGATAAGATCGTTTATTTACAACGAAATGGTATACAAAGTCAACAATGAAAGCTAAGTTGAGACTGAAAAAAAGATATCAAATTTCTACCAAGATAACTGGAAATTTCAACCAATAAGAATCCTACTGAACCTACAAAAAGGATAAAGGCCCAGCAGAAATTACTTATTTTTCGAGACCCCATGATAAGTTCTATCCATATATGTTCTGATCGCAAACTCATACTTGACTCCATTACATTTTATTAGAATTGAGAGAATACTTCAAATTTTTTTGACTTTACCTCTTCATTATTTGTAACAGTTCTTTACTTGGGAGGTTGGAATCTTTCTATTCCGTGCATATTCATTCCTGAGATATTTGACATAAATAAAGCGGGTAAAGTTTTTGAGCCATATGATGTTGATTAACTCTATTTCTCCATTTTTCTGATATCAATTTAGACCATCTAATTGAGGGTAAATCATATTGATAATGTCCTTTTAACCAACCTTTCCATTGATCCATCCCATAACTCGGAAGTTTCTTAAGAATTAATTCGTTCTGAATTATTCGAATTGTATTAGTGTCTATAATTGATTTCTTCTGTCCATAAATCTCATAATAAATCCCTAAAGATTCATAGTGAACTTCAATGGGATAAATGCAATAATTCGTGAAAGATTAGTAGAACGGACTTCTCACGTTCCGTGAATAGCCAAGACATTGAGGAATAGCTAGAAAGGCATTTCGGGAATCGGTCTAATTCTATCTCTGTTTGTTCCGTTTGAAGAAAGGAAGGATCCAAAAGAATCGATCTTTCTTTTAGCTGTAGAATCTCTCTTTGATTAATCAATGTGTGATATTCCAAATCCTCATTACCAATGGAATCCAATGATCTCTGGATTGATCAGAAGATCCTTTCAGTTGGCTAGAATCCGTTACTTGAATGAAACTATATCTTGTTGAATCATATTGAATATTTGATGATACATTCCGTTTTCTTTGGAATGATAACTGACCTACTTAACTCAGTGGTTAAAGTATTGCTTTCATATGCGAGAGTCATTGGTTCAAATCCAATAGTAGGTAGAACTTATTAGATACCATAAACTCCGGTATCTAATATGTTTTTTGACCCACCCCAACTAATGAAGAGATCTTGGCGGAATTGCCACATATGAAATTGAGCACAATTTTGCAAAGAAATAGCCCACCTGTTCCTCCCAATGTTATAAAATGAATCAGTAGTTTTAGATTCTAAATAGAATCCAATTGGATTAGATACCTGACAGAAGTAATCGGGTAATAGAACGGATATATGGGAAACAAACAATCTCTTCTAGAAGAGAATATTCGTCTTCCTAGTCTTTGACACAAGAAAGGGAATTTTCTAAACCCTTTTTTGTGTCAAAAGAGTAACGGTTCTTAAAAGCCGACTACTCTACCTTGAGTTAGCAACCTGAAGAATAAATTAAAATAAATAAAAAAAGAAATTTTAAAAAATCTATAAAATAGAATATATAGATTAAGAAATATTTGAACTATGATTCATACTTAATGTTCAGATCTCGTATCATATCCGGACTCAAAAAATTTTCAATTTTGAAAAGTAACTCAATTTTATAAATATAAATCGAAAGGTTTGGGGGATTTTACCAAGTCATTTCTTAGGAAATGTCGAATCAAACCATTTGTCCTTATTTCAACAAAAGAAGCATGGGTTTCTTCGCTAGAAGAACTTTCATTTTTTTTCTAGTCAAATACGATATTGAGATTTTTTAACCGAACGTGATTGGTTTCTAAGATCATTTCCAGCTCTAGGCTTTTTATTAGTTAGTCCTAGTAAAGCTCCTAGATGGTGTCCTAGTAGCCCCGCTAAATGGTGATTCAACATAGATTCTACATCTTGAAACCAAGCCATTTTTGAAGCTGCTTTATGATAATGAAACCAACCAGCAAAAAAGCATTAACGCTGAATAATGATCCACATAAAAGGGACACATAGCCCAATATCATCATTGTTACGTGCATTATTAACCATTCGGATTGAAGAGCAGGCACTAATATTGAAGATTGGCCTAAGAGGATTATTAGTTACGGGTTGGACTTATTCAGGACATTTTCCACTAAGCAATTTATATGAATCATTAATCTTCCTTTCATGGAGTTTTTCCCTTACTCATATGGTTCCATATTTCAAAAAAAATAAAAAGTATTTAAGCACAATAACTGGTTCAAGTGTTGTTTTTACTCAAGGCTTTACTACTTCAAAGGATTCTTCTTCTTCGTGGGTCATTTATGGCATGCAGGAAGGGCTCATGCAGCTGCAGCAGGATTTGAGAAGTTTCTAACCAAGTAGCTAACCAACTTCTAGGAGAGACATAATTGACTGCATTAATCTCGGTAGCCATGCCACGAACGGAATTTAAAGAATCTAAAGGGGCATGAGTCATATATTCTGTGGAACGCCATTCTTGCCAAAGTTGTATGTCTTTTTTCAACCTACTCAAGTCCAACCCATTTGGACCTCTTAAAGGTTCTTCTTCGGTGGATCCCTCTTGTTCCTGTTTAGTCCCCTTCATTTCAAAAGTTGTTTTTCTATTCTTTTATTAATGGATTTATGTATCGGATTCCATTCACCTCATGGTTGGGAACTAATGGTTGGCTCTATCTACAAAGATTTTGGATTTGTTCATAATGATCAAATTATATCTGGTCTGGTTTCCACTTTTCCAGTCGTTCTTGATAAAATTTTTAAATATTGGATTTTCCATTATTTAAACCACGTATCTCCTTAACTTGTAATCGGTTTGCCTGGAAATATACGTACCCATATTTTTCCACCACGGCATACATTTTGTGTCATTGCTCGTCGTCCTGCTTCTATCTGTCTAGATGTGATCCAAGTGGGTTCAAGTGCCTGAAGAGCAAATTTACCGAAACATATATGATTCCCTCGATAAGATATTCCTTTCATTCTTCCTCTATGTTGTTTATGAAATCTGGTTCTTTTGGGGTTATAGTTGATGGTTCTTTCTGAATTCCATCTCTAGTACAGAACCAAACGTGAGAATTTCTTCTCATCTGGCTCCTTGCGAATTTGAATAAAAGGATTCAAAAATAAAAAGTTTTAATTTGAGGTAAGATAGAATTTTCATTAATTAATAAAATAGACATGTATTTTTTAAATTTAATCTATTAAATCTTGAGATTCTTTGAAATTTCATCTAATATATCAGCAATTTGTGTATTTTTTTAATATTCTATTAGGTTAGTATTAGTTGGTGATCCCGACTTAGTGAGTCCCTTCTTCCGTGATGAACTGTTGGCACACGTCCTACATTTTGTCTCTGGAGACCGAGGAGAAAGGAGGCGCGATGGGTAGAGTACATTGAATGTACAGAAATGGCATAAAAACATTCCTCCTAGAGTAGCTGTTAATACGAATAAGAGAAACTCTGACATAAAAACATTCCTCCTAGAGTAGCTGTTAATACAAATAAGAGAAACTCAACATTCCTCCTAGAGTAGCTGTTAATACAAATAAGAGGAACTCTGTTATAGCCATTTTTGTACATTCAATGTACTCTACCCGCCGATCCTCCTTTCTCCTCGGTCCCCAGAGACAAAATGTAGGACGTGTGCCAGCAGTTCATCACAGAAGAAGGGACTCACTAAGTCAAGATCACCAACTAATACTAACCTAATTGAATATAAAAAAAATACACAAATTGCCGATATATTAGATGAAATCTCAAAGAATCCCAAGATTGAATTGATTAAATTTAAAAAATACATGTCTATTTTATTAATTAATGAAAATTCTATCTTACCTCAAATTAAAACTTTTTATTTTTGAATCTTTTTATTCAAATTCACGAAGAGCAAGATGAAAAGAAATTTCTCACGTCTGGTTCTGTAGTAGAGATGTAATTCAGAAAGAACCATCAACTATAACCCCAAAAGAACCAGATTCCGTAAACAACATAGAGGAAGAATGAAAGGAATATCTTATCGAGGGAATCATATATGTTTCGGTAAATTTGCTCTTCAGGCACTTGAACCCACTTGTGTGACAGCCCCACCTCCCCCTAAGGCAAACCAAAGGGATCAGTGGATTGCCTGTCCAACTCTAGCCGAGGTTCACTACAGATCTTCAATCATTTTACAGACCTCAAATTAATTACAAATCCCGAATATAAAGTTTAAGGTTCCAAGATCCAATACAATAAATCAAGAATACAAAAGTAGGATCCAACCCTAGGCAATGATGTCTTCTCACGGATTCTCAATCCCTGTTAAGGAAAACAAATAAGGGAAAGGGGTGAGTTTAAGCTCAATGAGGTCCCAAATAAAACATGCAATCACATTAACAAATAGGCAAAACAAATAGTCAAAACAAATAGTCAAATCTCACATTTAAAGTAAAAAAAAACAACACACTCAAATAAAGGATACAGGTGACTTCCAAAAGCCAAATCCACAAAAGATTGATCGAAACATAAGCCGTTGACTCTCCATCAACATTTGAAGTCAATAACCAGGTCCGTAGACACCACTTACACCAGAACCGTCCACCATTCACCCCCTTACCGGGCTCGAATACCTCAATTAATCAAATTTGGGTAATACTCGAGTATACCGAAGCAAGCTTAAGTATGGTCAATGAGATAACTCTCCAATCGACTTAATCAAAATCAACGTACTGAGACGGTATGAGAAGTGCCTCCCACTCTAATTGAGCGTGACACATACTACCGTTCAGTATATAAATCAGATATAGGACTGAAACGGGATGAGAGGTACCTCCCACTCGGCTTGAGTGTGGTACATACTACCACTCAGCACTTATGAATCAAGCACTTAATCAAGAACAAAGTACTGGGACAGGATGAGAGGTGCCTCCCACTCTAATCGAGTGTGATACATGCTGCCGCCCAGCACTCACAAGTCAAGTATATGCCATACTCACACCACAAGTTTCATAATTCAAAAATACAAAATTTCAAGTAAAAGAAATTGAGTGTGATAAAGTACACACTCATCTCAATCACATTAACTGGCCCACAAATCACAAGAGAACGAATCATCACATAATTCAAATATTCAAGTATTTCAACTAATCAAGTTGGTCAAATAACCAGGCATGGAACACTCACCGAGTTAAACAAAGTATCTTCAGGTGCTCACACCCAAATCTCCTTTATTTCCTCCTTCCAAGTCTAATAGCAAATGAAATGAAAGGTATTTAGGTTCGGCTACCCCAAACAAGAAAGACCTAATGCATATGCTCGTTGTTCTCCTTGCTTGATAGAAATCACAAATTGGATGCACAAACCACGAGATGACCAATCCAAATTATAAGGGTAAACAAATGAAAATCTTATCAACATATTAGAATCATGAGTTAGTAGGTCGGGGACACGGCAAGGGTGCATACAAGTCAAGAGGAAAGAGAAAAACAATTGTGGAAAGAAAAGCAATAATCAACAGGTTTGCCACCCTTCGACAATTTAATCATAACGGTGGCTATGTTTATCAGATTGGGGCAAATTTTATGCCATTTTGAAGCTAAGACATATCCCTACAACTTTCATGAGAGGTCGAACCTAAAATCATACTTAATCAGGGTCGAAATGGCCAAACTCAGAGACACCAGAAAACTATCAGGCTAAGAACAGGTTGATTGAATAGTCTCAGAAGAATGGCTATAACTCGATGTATAAAAATTGAAATCAAGCTCTGTCAGCGGCGTTTAAAACTAGATTCATAATCTTTCTAACAGTGTAAAGATCAAGCTCTAATTCAATTCCTATAATCACCAGAAAGTTTGAGAATTTGACTGAATTTCATTTCTGATTTCCTATCAAAGTTCAAACTCCTACTTGATTGCTATAGATAACCTTTCAATGTTATTTCTAACCTTTAATAGGGTGTTAAACATGTCAAAACATCCAAGAAAACCATTAGCAAAACATCACAAATCCCTAGGCATTTCATCAAACACATAGAGGTTAGAAACAAAGCCCAAAGTTCAAGTTTCCAAACATAAGAAATTCTTCCATAACTTTCCTCCTAATCAACTTCAATCACTTTAAACTCAACTAACATGCATCCTCTTTGACTTTGAAGATCATTAAAGCATAAATGAATGATTGAGTACCTTGAGAGTTGAGAGAGAAATCTACTCCAAAAACTCCAACCTTCCAACAAAGCTTGATGATCAAATATCAACCTAACTAGGGTTTTCTATTGAAGATGTTTTTCCTTCACCAAAATTGCTAGATTCAAGCTTAGGGTTTAGTGTTTTTCTTGCTTGTTGTGGCCGGCCAAGAGAGAGGAAATGAGAGGAAATTTTGATTCAAATTTTTCAAAACAAGAGGTTAAATAGAAAGGCTTAAGTCAAGATGTTAATAGATGGTTGACAAGTGTCCCAATTTGGACCAAGAATTGGATAAAAATCTATACAATTATCTTCTAATCCTTCAATTTAAAATATAACCCACTTAATACCATATATGTTTTATGTGGTTGGATACATGAAACATGTACAATGCAATTCTAAATTAATGTCATACAATGCATACAAAATAGAGTACTTAAAAGGAAAATAATGCACTTAATGAAAACTTTATGCTACCAATGTTTAAAGAAAATGTTATGCACTTAAATAAATGCAATGACAAATAATTCATGAAAAATTTAGGGTTCTCTCAAGAAATATAAGCAAATAATTCAAGAAATTTCAGGTGTATAATTCAAGAAATTTCGGGTCCTCACAACTTGGATCACATCTAGATAGATAGAAGCAGGTCGACGAGCAATGACACAACTTCTTCGATGGATCCCTCTTGTTCCTGTTTAGTCCCCTTCATTTCGGAAGTTGTTTCTATTGCTACATCCCTTTCTTCCTCACTTTCCACCCCTTCATCCATTTTTGAGGATTCTTTCAGTTTCTTAGTAAGAATGGGGGACGGTATTCTACCTAAATAGTAGACACAGGTAATAAATAAGAGAATACTAAAGATCTAGAGCCACTATAGTATTTTTTAACTATTCGGAAAGGAAGGGTGGCATTTTGATCAGTTAACCATCTAGGTATGATATTTTCTTCTCTTTCTTCATTGGAAGGGAAGAGAAAAGAAAGATAAAAAATAATAGGAAAATGATAGAATTGAACAACCGTACGGGCATCTTTTGTGCAATGCATACGACTGAGTTCAATTCTAGGAGAACATAAAATCCATGAAAGTCACCAAGAACTTCGAAACTAAAATAACGAACCTTCAAATCCCTATTTGAACGAGTTTTTTTTAGTAATTTAAAATTTTCTAAAAAAAATATTACATTGAATTTAGTTCTTCAATTTGATCTTGATGATTCTTTGTTTATAGACTATTATAAGTTCAAGACAAGCCGCTATGGTGAAATTGGTAGACACGCTGCTCTTAGGAAACTAATACCTTGTGACGACCCCACTTCTCCCTAAGGCGAACCCTAGGGTATCGGCGGGCAGCTTGCCCAACTCTTGCTTGGACTCACTACAATCCACGATTCAATAACGAGCAAATACTTCGAATAACAAGGTGACTTTAATATCCATCAATTCAACAAAATGTTTAAACCTTAAACTTCATTAGATACTCGTAACCGTCCAAACTAAAGTTACAAATACAAAAGATTATACCTTCAGAATTTCATAAGTACAATCCACAATACAGTGATTACATCAAAATACAGCTTAAAGTCTCCAAACCAAACATCCTAGAGCAAACCTTGGAGCCTCTCGTTCTCAAACCCTGCTAAGAAAAAACAAGATTGGAAGGAATAAGCTAAAAGCCCAGTGAGCGATCCTAATAACATGCAATATCATAGTAACAGTAGACCAATATATATCAGTTGAGAACTTAATAGATCAATATAATTCAGTTTGGAAGCATAAAATTTATAAAACACATAAATAGAGAAAACACTCAGTGAAAAGATACAGTCTTCACTGGAAACAGTTGCAGTCCATCTGGTCCATCACTCAATCCCCCTACTCCTCCTTATAACCCCCAGTGGTAATACTCGAGTATACTATACAGTACCCTAAGTTAATAACCTACCCGACCGAGTCCGCTTTTGGCTCAAATAGGTCGATAACGAAGGGAAAAAGGTCTTATTCAACCAATGTGTTAAAGTACATATGGCCTACAGTCATGCACAAATAATACACAAACAATTGAAAAATAAACAGTGTAATGAAAGTTAGGTTGAGTGCGATAAAGTACATACTCGCTTTTCACATAATCATTGAAAAGCATTCAAAGGCATCTAACATATCAAATGAGCAATTCATCATAAAGTATTTCACACTTAAACAATTCATTCACAAACATGCAAGGAACACTCACCAAATAAAGCTAAGTAACTCAAACGTTCATGCCTTGATCACCCTCGATACCACCTTCGAGGCCTACGTACAACCAATGTATATAACCATCAACTCAAACCAAAACAAGTAAATGGAACTTAACAAGTTCAAATAAATGCTACTAGTGAATGCATTAAAACTAGAAAATTCTAGGGTGATTCATGGTCGCCAAATGATGAAAAATTGAAGGTTTAATAGATTCACAAGTCAAAGATGATGTGTGGAATGAAATAAGCACGCTAATATTCAAGAAGCATCAAGGTTCGACCAAGAATAAGTTCACGACAAAAGTTGAAGTTCGGGTATAACAGTGAGTTCTATGCAGTCTTGGGAAAACGGACATAACTTGGTATAGAAAAATAAAAATTAGGCAAGGCTTATGGTTATGGAAACTAGATTCAGAGTACCACAAATCACTAGAAGGGCTCATTCTGAGATTCACAATGTAAGATAAGCTAAAGTGCGCGACAAGATGACATGAAAGAACAAAAACAGGTTATCAGTCTTGGAAATCAGCCATCTTCTCAGATTTTCTGGGATTGATAGGAAATGAGTTAGCATGCTAGCCATATACCGTTGGAAATCCCTTGAAGTCTACTTTCAAATGCCACCAACAGCGCTCGATTTTGACTCCCAAGCAAGAAATTATAGCCACTTGAAGTTGGGTCAGTAAGCTGCCTGACAGCTTGGTTTTCCAGTTTCGAAGTGTCATTTTTGGAACATCATTTGGACAACGAAATGATACTAGAAAAACAAAAAATTTTGCAGGCATAAATCTCAGTGTGTGAACTAGATTTGTACCAAAATTTAGTCAAAAAATCATACGGGAAGAAAGTGATCCATGTGTCCAAAGTTGACTGAAAATTTGGAGATCAAATCTGCCATACGAAATTCTTTTCCTTTACAACCTTTGGTTCATCCAAAACAACCCCCATTCCATTCTATTTTCAAAACCAAGACTCTAACAACATTTCTTAGTCAAATGAAGGTTACATGATAGCAAAATTCAGACCAAAACCACACGGGAACAGAACAGCAAGTTGTGTGCAGAACTGGAAGCAAAATTCCAGGTTTTTGATCTCTATTTCTTGTACTTTTTAAAACACCAATTGAGAGAGTTTCTTCACTAGGAAAATGGTCACTTAAAGCCTAAAATTCCAGCTTCTAAACCACCTAAAACCTCATGAAAAACTCCCGCCAAAACAGGGGAAGTATTCGCTGAAATCAACCCGGCAGCATTTCCCCCCTTTTCTCTCAATTTTCCTCATCCAAAGTCTCCTAATTCTCTAGCTTCAACATTTCACCCCAAACACATTCCATTACACATGTATATTATAAAAGCCAATCATCAAGAGGGGTGGGAGTTCATAGAGCCCACTATAACACACAAAACTTACAAAATCATTAACATGAAACCACAAGCTTCTCAACTCTACAATGGAAACAAGAGATTAGGGTTTTGTGTGGTCATTTTACCTCAACAACTCAAGGGTTGTTCAAGCTTTGGTTGCCTATAATCCTTCCTTCCAAGCTTCCCTCCTAACCGGTTCCTCTCTTCCTTGATGAGTCTTGAAGCTTCAAGTGAGAAGAGGAAAAATACTACACTAACCACCTTGGTGATTGGATGAAGCTTGGTGAGCTTGGTGGTGATTTTTGGTGAGCTTGATGGTGATTTTGGATGATGGAGATGAAGGGAATTGGGGATGGGAGGTGCGGCTAACAAGAAGAGAAAATGAGAGGCTTTGGTTGCTTGGTTGACTTTTTGATACTTTTGTGTGGTTGGAAAAATGGAAGAAAAAGGGAGTTAATCACTTAACTTAGCCTAAAGCTTCCTTTTGTCGTGTCGAAATTAATTCACGTGACACAACTCTACGATTCCGGTTTCGCTCACTTATATACCTCAAATACATATCCTAACACTCAAAACTTACGTCTATTAGTCGACCTTAGGCACGCATGCGAAATTTAAACATTCAAATAATGCTATTAACAACATAATTTAAACGTGCAAAATGCATTTTAAAACTTTTCGTGCCGATACAATTGATATATGAAAATCAAATATTTCAAACTAAATTTACAAAATAATTTTATGAAAATATGGCATTTTTGCAATTTATAATTTAAATTACGGTATGGGGCCTCGCAACCTCCCTTCCTTAAAAGAATTTCGTTCTCGAAATTCATACCTTCAACTACCTCAGTCGACCCTGAAATCTATTGACCAAGAAGGTTATATGTTCTAGCCGGTGCTCGTGGTCGATTCCCTCCTTCAATAACTTGTTGTGAAGTAGTTCCATTTCCTTGGCGAGTATTACTCTCTCGCGGTTGTTTCCTTGGACAGTTGCTAACTTGATGATCGGCACTCCCACAATGTAAACATTTTCGCCCTTTCACCCAATAGTTGTCTTCAGTGTGATTCCCTTTTCCACAATATCCACAAGTTGGTTGAAAAACCATAGCTCGACTTCCTTGTGATATCTCCCTTGATTGGATCCTTCTTATTTGAGTTCCTTGTGATGTAACTCCTACTAATTGCTCCATCTTATGAGAAGAAGATAGAGGTGGTAGTCTTACTCCATTAGTTCCTTTTCTAACTTTGGATAGTAGTTCAGTCTCTCTAGGAGTCTCAAGGGAACTACCACTAGGTGTATCTCTCTTTCGTGTGTGTAAGGCTCTCAGTTGGGTTTTCGTAATCTCGACCCTTTGGGCTTTTTCAAGGGCATCAGTAAAAGTCTCAATTTGAGCTGTTGCTAGAGCGTCTTGAATTTCTAGGTTAAGCCCCTGAATAAATCGTCTTATTCTCTTTCGCTCTGTAATTACTAGTTCTGGGCCAAATCTAGACAACTTTGTGAATTGAGTTTCATATTCTGCCACACTTAGGGTTCCCTGGCGAAGCTTTATAAAATCATCTTCTCTCTTTTCTTGGACTAGTGGTGGAAGGAACTTTTCATTAAATTCTCGTACAAAATTCATCCAAGTCCTCGGAGTTTGATCCCTATCCCACTTGTTTCTTATAACATTCCACCATGCTCGAGCCGGTCCTTCAAGTTGGAACACGGCAAAGGTTACTTGTCTCTCCTCTGAATAATCCAATGCATCAAATATGTTTCTTATGTTTTCTAACCAATTCTCAGCTCTATCGGGGTCAGGACCCCCAAAAAACTTGGGTGGAGAAAATTTTTGAAATCTTTCTAAGGCCCTATCTACCCCTATCCCTTGGTTTCCAAGTTGATTCACTTGTCCAACTCCATGGCCTTGTTGAGGTAGTAGACATTCTAACAAATCCGTCATACGATTTAGGGCCAGTGCCACTTGATCGTTTGTCTCAACCCTTGACTCAATATTTCGGTTAGCCACAGACCCACTCCTTTCCTCTTGATTTTCGGGTTGTCTGCGTGGACGTCCCCGTCGCGGTCTTCTAGCTTCCATTCTCACAACTAATCTATATATGCATATATAAAAAGCTCACTAACCATGATGATCTATGCATGCATCTATACAACATTTCTCAAAGAAAAACAAATGGAACTAGATACACAAGTAACATTTTCACAAGAAACACATTCACAGTTAACATTAGATGTAAACCAATCTCAATCACATTGCATGCCGATACGCAATTTAGGGCTACACAATTCATAACGCAAGTTGAAACCAAGTATCAGTCATTCAAAGTTCAAGATCTTTAACAAGCAAATCACTAAATAAAGCACATTTGTATCCAAGAATCACTAGTATTATGGTTTCCAATCAAAACCTCAAGTTTCAAGTTCAAACCTAGGGGATAGGCATAACTTGCTAATCCAAGCGTCAAATAGGAACTAAGTCAATTCACACTAGGACTGGCCATCTCCAAGTGCAAATCAACTCAATCCCCATTATTCCTCATAGAAAATTCACAAAAAGTCTCACTTTATTTAATCATTCTAAGAGTCATATCCAGTCTCTTACACTTACATATAAAGATTAAAACCCTAAGGATACCTTGAATTCTATGGTTTAACTTAGTCAAATTCATTTCTATGGATATCGACTAGTACTATTGTTCAAGAAATTCACCTATCACTTTTCAAATCAATCCCACACAATTCTCTTCTTTTCAATGATATAAGAAACCCTAGTGCTCAATATTTCACTTAACAGTAAATTAGTCCCACGGTCCGGTATTCTAAACTTTAAAGCCTGGGATACACTAAAGAGATCTGAAGCCTAAACTCTGATACCAACTGTGACGACCCCACTTCTTCCTAAGGCGAACCCTAGGGTATCGGCGGGCCGCCTGCCCAACTCTCGCCAGGACTCACTACAATCTACAATTCAATAACGAGCAAATACTTCGAATAACAATGTGACTTTAATATCCATCAATTCAACAAAATGTTTAAACCCTAAACTTCATTAGATACTCGTAACTGTCCAAACTAAAGTTACAAATACAAAAGATTATACTTTCAGAATTTCATAAGTACAATCCACAATACAGTGATTACATCAAAATACAGCTTAAAGTCTCCAAACCAAACATCCTAGAGCAAACCTTGGAGCCTCTCGTTCTCAAACCCTGCTAAGAAAAAACAAGATTGGAAGGAATAAGCTAAAAGCCCAGTGAGCGATCCTAATAACATGCAATATCATAGTAACAGTAGAGCAATATATATCAGTTGAGAACTTAATAGATCAATATAATTCAGTTTGGAAGCATAAAATTTATAAAACACATAAATAGAGAAAACACTCAGTGAAAAGATACAGTCTTCACTGGAAACAGTTGCAGTCCATCTGGTTCATCACTCAATCCCCCTACTCCTCCTTATAACCCTCAGTGGTAATACTTGAGTATACCATACAGTGCCCTAAGTTACCAACCTACCCGAGCGAGTCCGCTTCTGGCTCGAATAGGTCGATAACGAAGGGAGAAAGGCCTTATTCAGCCAATGTGTTAAAGTACACATGGCCTACAGCCATGCACAAATAATACACAAACAATGGAAAAATAAACAGTGTAATGAAAGTTAGGTCGAGTGCGATAATTTAGGTCCCGAAAGCAACCTAAGAGGGGGTGAATTAGGTTGATGGAAAATTAAAACTTGATGAGTGATAAAAACACACAATTTGAATGGATCAAGTTTCCTTGGTGACACAAACTTTTCAACTCGAGATATAAGGATCACACCAAATAGATAATCACAAGTAGAACACAAACTAAAATTAAAGAGATGAATTCAAATGGACTACCAAGTTGCACTCAACTTGAAGTCCAATACCTCAATTTCAATTGCTACTTTGATTTGATGAAGTTACACCAAGTTGTACATGGAAGGATCACCACTTGCTTGCATCAATCTCTCCTTAATCAAGCCAAGAGGTTTTACAACAGTCTTGCTAACCCTCACAATGCTACACACTTGAGCCTTCTCTCACAATTGAGAAGCAATGCTTGTTTGCACACACACTTACACTACAAGAAGTAAGAAAGACACAAATACTTGCTAGAATTGCTCTTGAAGGCTTGTAAGTAAAGGTTGCAAAAAGTTATGAACATATCCAGCCTTTAAGGTATTTATAGGATGCAAATATAACTACCCAAACTACTCCAACGGTCCTGAATTAAATGTAGGAAAAAATAGCCATTGGGCGTGTCGGACGTCCGAGACTCAATTCTGCGTCCGAAGCCACAGTCTGACAATTTGCTGAAATCCTGAGATGTAAACTATCAGACGTCCGAACCAAAGACTCCACTGTCCAACAGAACCAGTAGCTAATTTGTTCATCGTCTCAATCTATCGGACCTCCGAAACTTGAGTCTTCGTCCGAAACCATCGTCCGAAACTTTGTCGTAAACTGTCGAACGTCCAAAAGCATCGTCCGATAGAACCAGTGACTTTCCCATCTTCCATTGCACCCTGTCGGACGTCCGAACCTATGTATTGCATCCGACAGCATCGTCCGACACATATGAATGAGATATTTGAGAAAAACCTGTCTCACTACAAATTGACTTGAAAGGGGATTAGTAAAAATCATCATGTTGGTTTGTTAATCATCAAAATGGCAAACAGATAAAGTACACACTCGCCTTTCACATAATCATTGAAAAGCATTGAAAGGCATCTAACATGTCAAATGAGCAATTCATCATAAAGTATTTCACACTTAAGCAATTCATTCACAAACATGCAAGGAACACTCACCAAATAAAGCTAAGCAACTCAAACGTTCGTGCCTTGATCACCCTCGATACCACCTTCGAGCCTTACATACAACCAATGTATATAACCATCAACTCAAACCAAAACAAGTAAATGTAACTTAACAAGTTCAAATAAATGCTACTAGTTAATGCATCTAAACTAGAAAATTCTAGGGTGATTCATGGTCGTCAAATGATGAAACATTGAAGGTTTAATAGATTCACAAGTCAAATATGATGTGTTGAATGAAATAAGCACGCTAATATTCAAGAAGCATCAAGGTTCGACCAAGAATAAGTTCACGACAAAAGTTGAAATTCGGGTATAACAATGGGCTGTGCAGTCTTAGAAAAATAGGCATAACTTGGTGTAAAAAAATCAAAATTAGGCAAGGCTTACGGCTATGGAAACTAGACTTAGAGTACTACAAATCAATAGAAGGGATCATTCTGAGATTCACGATGTAAGATAAGCTAAAGTGCGCAACAAGATGACATGAAAGAACAAAAACAGGTTATCAGTCTTGGAAATCAGCCATCTTCTCAGATTTTCTGGGATTGATAGGAAATGAGTTAGCATGCAAACCATATACCGTTGGAAATGTCTTGAAGTCTAGTTTCAAACGCCACCAATGGTGATCGATTTTGACTCCCGAGCAAGAAATTATAGCCACTTGAAGTTGGGTCAGTAAGCTGCCTCACAGCTTGGTTTTCCAGTTTTGAAGTGTCATTTTTGGAACTTCATTTGGGCAACGAAATGATACTGGAAAAACACCAAATTTTTCAGCCATAAACCTCAGTATGTAAAATAGATTTTGACCAAAATTCAGCCAAAAATCATATGGGAAGACAGTGATCCATGCGCCCAAAGTTGACTGAAAATTTGGAGATCAAATCTGCCATACGAAATTCTTTTCCTTTACAACCTTTGGTTCATCCAAAACAACCCCCATTCCATTCCATTTTCAAAACCAAGACTCTAACAACATTTCTTAGTCAAATGAAGGTTACATGATAGCAAAATTCGGAACAAAACCACACGAGAACAGAACAGCAAGTTGTGGGCAGAACTGGAAGCAAAATTCCAGGTTTTTGATCTCTATTTCTTGTACTTTTTAAAACACCAATTGAGAGAGTTTCTTCACTAGGAAAATGGTAACTTAAAGCCTAAAAGTCCAGCTTCTAAACCACCAAAAACCTCATGAAAAAATGCTACCAAAAGAGGGGATGTATTCGCTGAAATCAACCCAGCAGCATTTCCCCTCTTTTCTCTCAATTTTCCTCATCCAAAGTCTCCTAATTCTCTAGCTTCAACATTTCATCCCAAACATATTCCATTACACATGTATATTATAAAATCCAATCATCAAGAGGGGTGGGAGTTCATAGAGCCCACCATAACACACAAAACTTACAAAATCATTAACATGAAACCACAAGCTTCTCAACTCTACAATGGAAACAAGAGATTAGGGTTTTGTGTGGTCATTTTACCTCAACAACTCAAGGGTTGTTCAAGCTTTGGTTGCCTATAATCCTTCCTTCCAAGCTTCCCTCCTAACCGGTTCCTCTCTTCCTTGATGAGTCTTGAAGCTTCAAGTGAGAAGAGGAAAAATACTACACTAACCACCTTGATGATTGGATGAAGCTTGGTGATGATTTTTGGTGGAGCTTGGTGGTGATTTTTGGTGAGCTTGGTCGTGATTTTGGATGATGGAGATGAAGGGAATTGGGGATGGGAGGTCCGGCTAACAAGAAGAGAAAATGAGAGGTTTTGGTTGCTTGGTTGACTTTTTGATACTTTTGTGTGGTTGGAAAAATGGAAGAAAAAGGGAGTTAATCACTTAACTTAGTCTAAAGCTTTCTTTTGTCGCGTCGAAATTAATTCACATGACACGACTCTACGATTCCGATTTCGCTCACTTATATATATCTCAAATACATATCCTGACACTCAAAACTTACGTCTATTAGTTGACCCTAGGCACGCATGCGAAATTGAAACATTCAAATAATGCAATTAACAACATAATTTAAACATGCAAAATGCATTTTAAAACTTTTCATGCCGATACAATTGATATATGAAAATCAAATATTTCAAACTAAATTTATAAAATAATTTTATGAAAATATGGGATTTTGCAATTTATAATTTAAATTTATGGTACGGGACCTCACATACCTTCAACCAAGAATTAATCAAGGGAAAGGACTCAAAAAAATACCTTTTATCAATGAACATAAAATAAATAGAAAGAATACCCTTTTGATCACTCCAAATTGACACATTCTCACAGGGAAAATCCTCAAACAGTTGCTTAATTACAATATTGATATTGGAGTCTGTATCTTTTGTGGTAATTGCAATGAGTATTTGACACGAGCCCAGATTGATCAAATTTGTTATTACTCAAGCTTTTTAGAAACATGCAGAAAGCTCGAGTCGCGAATCGATCCGCGATCAAGTATGCCGCGTATCCATGCCTCGCGTGTCGTGACCAGAAGCGAAAGTTCTTGCATCCGCGGACCAATCCGCGAGCCACGCATCGCGGATCCACGTCGTGGATCCCAGTCGTTAAATTTTGTAATTTTTTAGTTAATTTTTATATTTTTCGAATTATATCAGATAAGCCCATGGTTCACCCCCAGAGAGTCTGTGGCCGAACCTAGACTTATTAGTGAGATGTTTAGGTTATTTTGTAAGGGGTATTTAAGCATTTCTTTGTACTTTTCGCCGGATCGATTATTGAAATAAGAAAACCCTTTGAGAGTTTCTCTCTCTTGCTTCTTGAAGCAGCCATTGAATATCTTAGATCATCCTAGGGTATTCGATAGACTTATCAATCTAGGAACGCGCTAGGTTGTGGCGTCTCTACCATATTAAGAGATCGTTGACCGTGTGCTCAACGGGTTCTTGATTCTTCCGCTGTGTCGTCGAGTCCAAACGCAGATTTATCCTTCTAGATCCGTGGTAGTCTATACGGGTTTCGTCACAGGTTGGCGACGTTCGTATCAGCTAGTATCAGAGCTAGTTGAAGGTTTGCGTTATATCAATTTTCGTTGTCTTTTGTTCATTGAAAATTTCGTGTTGTTCTAGCCATCTAGGGTTTCTCCTTCTTGAGTCATCTCTGTGTTGTTCAATCTATAATCACTTGGGATTTTTGGTTAGAGTTGTGTTTGTGTTAAAAAAAAAATTTTCGATCTTGTTCATCACAGAAGCCATCATTCACGCATTCCGCCGAGGTTCTTGTTCATCCCAAAAAAAATTTTTGATTGCTGTGTTATGTTCTTGTTCTGTTCTTGTTCAAGTTCTGGTTGTGTTGGATTGATTTAAAAAAAAAAAAAAAAAGAAAAGAGAAGAAGAAAAGATTCGAGCAAAAAAAAAAAAAAAAGAAACACAAGATCGAGTCTTTTATTGAAATTCTGAAAAAAAAAATCCAAAAACAACAAGAACCACAAGGGTCTTCTTTATTGAAAATAAGAAAAGCCTACACCAGTTGGTGGCCTAAAAATTCTGGTCTACCACTTCTCCAACTTCATCTTCAATCCGTGGGTATTGGGGAATTTGTTTTCGACGTCTAGTGAAAAATTTCTTGTATTCCCGTGCAATCATCCGTGGTTTGTTGTCGTTCTTTGGAGCATCTTGGGTAACCCGTTGGGGGGGAGCCTGAGTTGGGTTCACTACTTCGCCATTAGTCTTGCTCGTTTCGTCCATAGTTGTTGTTCTTGTTGGTCTAAGTTGTAGCGTTTTTTTTGTGTCTTTTTATTGGTTGCTGTCCGTCCCTTCTTTTGTGATTTTTGTCGAGTTTTTGGGCTTAAAATAAAGGCCAAAATCAGTCCCATTCCAAGCACAAATTGTACTAGTGTCCAACCACAACTCCAAGTTCACGTTAGTTTGGTTGTGCTAGAGTCATTGTGTCATGTTTCTACTTCTTTTTCCCTTGGGATAGCCGAACTCTTTTCCTTAAATTTAGGGATTGGAGTCCATAAATTGTCCTAATTCCTCTCCTAAAATCTAGTCTTTTCTCTAATCCCAAACTCCTACATTATCTCCTATATCTTAGCCTTTTCCTTATCTTCTATATTATCTCTTAAACCATAGCTTACCTTAACCCAAACACTTATAATCCTAATCCCAACCTCCATTCGTCCAACTCAAGCCTAGGACTCCAACCAACAACAAACCTCTAGAACTCCACCCAATTCGACCTAATACACTTCTCAAAAACCCTAGCCGACCTTTCCTCTCTCTCTCTCATCCTTTTTTGTTCTCCTTTTCTTTCCCCATTTACATTAACTGTCTTTTGCTATAGTAGAGTGTTATCAACTCGTGTGTACTACATTGATTAAGTTGATCGTTTGCCTAAGGAAATCTAATTTCTTCAAGGTAAGCCTTCAACTACTTGAGAGAGTAAGGTGAGCACATCATCGAGATATACTGTGTGATACACGAGTGTTGAGAGTAAACACTTTAGGGAGTGTGTGAGGTCTATATAACATCAACTTGTATTTTCTTTGCTAACTCTCTTTGCAGGTACAAGTCATTCATGGCAGGTGAAGGTAATAAAACTCCATCTGATCAAAAATTGTTCAACGAGCCATTGATTGGGCAAATGCAACAGATGTTCCGGGAATTCTCTGAGTCTGTTAATGGAAGACTAGAAAGTGTAACAGCCCCACTTCTCCCTAAGGCGAACCCTAGGGTATCGGCGGACTGCCTGCCCAGCTCTCGCCAGGACTCAATAGCTAATATAAACCAACAACTCACAACTTACAAAACTAAAACTCCCAAATTCAAAAGTCAACCAACATATATACATAAGTTTCATACCACCATTCCAACTTAAAACATAACAGGGTATTTAAGGATACAAAATCAACCTCTAAACTTATCCATGATAGGGTTTGCTATTACATTCACCCTTAAACAAAAGTACAACAAAAACTTAAACTACTTGCACGCTTCCAATCCTAAGCTCAAGCAAATCCCCGCTAAGGAAAACAAAAGGAAAATAGGGTGAGCTAAAAGCCCAGTGATGTTCCAAAAGACAGGCATGCAAAATAGCAATTAGCACATTTGCACCACAAAGATTTTGATAAACAATCACACTAGCACATTGGCAATAAAATTTGGAATTTCAAGTATAAGTACAGAGATGATCACAGTAGCACTGTCAACCAGGAGATGGTGCCTATGCAATAGTCAAGCCGCTCGACTCGGAGATCAATGCTCACGAGGAGTTCAGCACTCAAGCTTCTCTTACTGGAAGATCAGTGCACAAGGATCACTTAAATAACAATTTAAATATAAAAGGATACAGATGGCTCTCAGGAGCCAAGTTCCACAGCAGCAACTTGATCCAAGTCCGTTGACACTCCGTCAACCAAGGAAATGCAAGAATTAATATCGGTAGAACCCCACTCCAGCCATACCCGTTCACCCATTCTCCCACCTCACGGGCGAACACCAACACGTGAGGTAATACGGTATACCAAAACAAGAAACGGGATCCAAGGGCATCATTAGTCTACTCGACCAAGCCCTAACTGGCTCAATTCGACCACATGAGCCGATGGAGTGGACTCCGATCACGAGTCCCAAGAACTGATAGCAAGAGTAGCCCTTGTGATATCACACAAGTGGCTATTTCACAGGCACAGGTGACAAGCACAGGTAAACAAGCTTCTAAACAGATTAGTCGATGGGATATTACCCAAACGACTCACAGATTAAATATGAGCACGGGCCAAATCCACAGGTATCACGATATCAAGGATATACAACTCAAGCAAAAGAGATCGAGTGTGATAAAGTACGCACTCGTCTCGATCACATTAATTGGTTCACAAATCACAAGAACACAAATCATCACATAGTTCAAGTATTTCAATATTTCAGATATCAAGTTAATCAAATAACAAGCATGAAACACTCACCTTTGTACTCAAACAACTTTAGGTATTCACTCCGGAATTCCTTTCGTCCACCGTCAAGGCCTAATAACAAGCAAATAAGAGACATTTAGGTTTGGCTATCCCAAACTTAGGACAACTAAAATGCACAAGCTAATCGTCACTTAATCGCTAATCGAAATCGTCACAATGTATCAAGTTCAAATCAAGGGTGTATAACAAGGGAAAAGGTCATATTTACAGGAGAACAATGAGTCAAGTAGGTTATGGCACGGGAAAAGGGCATAATGAACCAAGAAAAGTGGAAAGTGATGAATAAGGGTTCATAAGTGAAGATTTAAGGGTGACAGCTTTGCCGCCCTTCAGAAATTGGATCATAACTGTGGGTAAACTTATCCGATTGGGGTGTACTTTATGGAGTTTCGAAGATAAGACATAGATCTACAACTTTCATGAAGAGGTCAGATATCAATTCATGCATTATCACAGTCAAAACGGCAGATATCAGAGAAGCAGGAAATCTGTCGGAAAAAATTCAGACTGGACGAACAGTCTCGGGAAAACAGTCATAACTCGACGTAGAAAAATCGAAATCAAGCTCCGTCAGCGGCGTTTAAAACTAGGTTCATAGGGCTTTCTAAAAGTATAAGGCTCGGATGCTATTTCATTTTCTACAGGTAACAGTAACCTCGGGAAGTGGGCTGTTTTGCATTCCTGCTTTCTGAGAAAATTTCTGGTTAGTTGTTTTTCTTCTATCAACCTTTTAAAACCATTTCCCTCACTTGCCAAGGTGTTAAACCAGCTAAAACAGCAATTAATTCCATCATTAAAGCATCACAAGACATCAAGCAATTCATCAAACACTTGGTGGCCTACAATAAAAACCCAAACTCTACTTATCAAACTCAAGATTTCCTTCCATAATCCTTCCTTCCAAACAACCATAAGCACATTAATTATGTCTAACTAACATCCTCTTTGAATTTAAAGATCATTAAAGCATAAATAAGTGAAAATTTACCTTGCTAGAAGAGTGAGATAAACCACCAAAGAGCTTCACTTCTTGCAACAAGGCTTGAGGTTTAAGAAGTAATCTAGCCTAGGGTTTCACTTGGACATGTTTTTCCTCACTTAAAATGGCTAAATCAAGCTTAGGGTTTAGTGTTTTTCTCCTTCATGGAGTTCGGCCAAGAGAGAGGAAAAAGAGAGGGAAATTGATTTGAATTTTTGAAAACAAGAGGTTAAATAGGAAGTCTTAAGTCAAGACTTTGTAGGTGGTTGACAAGTGGCATTATCTTGGCCAAGAATTGGGTTAAAGTTCTAGGTAATTAGCTTCTAATCCCTCAATTAAAACATAACCTACTTAATGCCACATAGATTTAATACATTTGACTACATAAAACACTAAAATGCAATTCCAAATTAATGTCATGCTATGCATGCAAAATAAAGTACTCAAAGGAGAATAATGCACTTAAGGCTTTCATGGTGCAATCAAGCCTTTTTTTTTTTTTTTTCCATTTTCATCATAAATTTTTTTTTCTGGGTTCTCACACTCTCTCCCCCTTAAAAGAATTTCGTCCTCGAAATTCTCACCTTATGTCTGATTTTTGCATATCCTTCTCTTTTCGGGGCTCATTTGGACTAACTGGGCAGTTAGCAATTTGATGCGTAGAACTGCCGCAACGAAAGCATTTTCGTCCTTTCTTTCTACACTCATTCTCATGATGATTGGGTTTCCCACAATATCCACAAATCAAGCGAGCTCCAAACGAAGCGTCTCCTGATGTCTCCAGGAGTTTTGTTCCACTTGTTCCTTTTCCAATCTTGGAGGGTAGTGCATCTTGTTCACTATCAATTTTTCCAAAATTCTCACTAGGTGCTCCTCGTTTCCTTGTCTGAAAAGCCTTGACTTGAAGAGTCGCACTCTCCACCCGTTGAGCTTTTCCGAGCTTCTCCAAATGTATTGATCAGCTGCTGCTAAATCCTTCGGATTTCCACATTTAGTCCCTGTACAAATCGCCTTTATCCTTTTTTTGTTCGGTGACCACCAACTCGGGGCAAATTTGGATAACTTGTAAAGCTGTGTTTCATATTGCAACACTTGAGTTGCCACGGCAATCTTATAAAAGCATCTTCCCTCGTTGTTGGATCAATGGGGAAAGAATTTCTTATTAAATTCCCTAGTGAAGTTGACCCAAGTTCTCGGCGTCTCTCTCCCATCTTGCTCTTATCATATTCCACCGAAGCTGCTCCCTCGAACTGGAATACAGCAAAGGCCACTTGCCTCTCTTCAGTATAGTTAAGGGCTGCAAAGATGTCAATCATTTTATCTAACCAACTCTCCGCCACATCAGGGTCAGGTCCTTCGAGGAATTTTGGTGGAGAAAATTTATGAAATCGTTCTAGTGCTCTATCTTCTCCTTCTACAGGATTCTCATTGTTCCCAGGCTGATTATTAGGGTTTTGGCCTTGGTGCTCCACTAATCGTGCTAAAAGATCAGTCATTCGGTTTATGGCCGTGGCCACTTGGTCTCCGCCAGCCCTTGGTTCAGTATTTTGAGTGGGCAGATTCTCTCTCACTCCCTTGGTCTTGGGTTGTCTAGCCCTACGCGGCCGTCCCCGACGTTGTCCCCCAGTTTCCATCTCGCACAATTAATCTCTTTCTACACATGAATGATAACAACAACTTACCACAAGCTCCACAAGTCGTATCAAGTTAAGCAAGTCAAAGCAAGATACCAAGGAAATTCAAATAAATCAAACAAGATGACAACACGAGAAAGCCAAACATCGATTCAAGCAATCCGCAAACCAAGTCAACTATTAATATGAAACCACGGGCTATCACCAAAATACTCCATAACGGAGCCAGAAAATTCTACTTTTCCATCAAATTCAACTTCATATCCAACACTAAGATCCAAAAGACACCGTACTCAAGCCAAAACAAGAATTAAGTCAGTTCCGCCTAGGTTGGCCACCCTAAAGCGGAAAGCAACTTCGATCCCGTTCTTGCGACATACGAACAAGATTACACACACACAAATTCACAAAACTAATGTAAAGCATTCATTCCCACTATCCAAAAGATCTGAACCTAGCGCTCTGATACCAACTGTGACAGCCCCACTTCTCCCTAAGGCGAACCCTAGGGTATCGGCGGACTGCCTGCCCAGCTCTCGCCAGGACTCAATAGCTAATATAAACCAACAACTCACAACTTACAAAACTAAAACTCCCAAATTCAAAAGTCAACCAACATATATACATAAGTTTCATACCACCATTCCAACTTAAAACATAACAGGGTATTTAAGGATACAAAATCAACCTCTAAACTTATCCATGATAGGGTTTGCTAGTACATTCACCCTTAAACAAAAGTACAACAAAACTTAAACTACTTGCACGTACTTCCAATCCTAAGCTCAAGCAAATCCCCCTGCTAAGGAAAACAAAAGGAAAATAGGGTGAGCTAAAGCCCAGTGATGTTCCAAAGACAGGCATGCAAAATAGCAATTAGCACATTTGCACCACAAAGATTTTGATAAACAATCACACTAGCACATTGGCAATAAAATTTGGAATTTCAAGTATAAGTAGAGATGATCACGAGTACTTGTCAACCGGAGATGGTGCCTATGCAATACTCAAGCGCTTCGACTCGAGATCAATGCTCACGAGGAGTTCACAGACTCAAGCTTCTCGGAAGATCTGCACAAGGATCACTTAAATAACAATTTAAATATAAAAGGATACAGATGGCTCTCGGAGCCAAGTTCCACAACAACTTGATCCAAGTCCGTTGACACTCACAACCAAGGAAATGCAAGAATTAATATCGGTAGAACCCACAAATTCAGCCATACCCGTTCACCCATTCTCCCACCTCACGGGCGAACACCAACACGGAGGTAATACCGGTATACCAAAACAAGAAACAGGATCCAAGGGCATCATTAGTCTACTCGACCAAGCCCTAACTGGCTCGATTCGACCACATGAGCCGATGGAGTGGACTCCGATCACGAGTCCCAAGAACTGATAGCAAGAGTAGCCCTTGTGATATCACACAAGTGGCTATTTCACAGGCACAGGTAACAAGCACAGGTAAACAAGCTTCTAAACAGATTAGTCGATGGGATATTACCCAAACGACTCACAGATTAAATATGAGCACGGGCCAAATCCACAGGTATCACGATATCAAGGATATACAACTCAAGCAAAAGAGATCGAGTGTGATAAAGTACGCACTCGTCTCGATCACATTAATTGGTTCACAAATCACAAGAACACAAATCATCACATAGTTCAAGTATTTCAATATTTCAGATATCAAGTTAATCAAATAACAAGCATGAAACACTCACCTTTGTACTCAAAACAACTTTAGGTATTCACTCCGGAATTCCTTTCGTCCACCGTCAAGGCCTAATAACAAGCAAATAAGAGACATTTAGGTTTGGCTATCCCAAACTTAGGACAACTAAAATGCACAAGCTAATCGTCACTTAAATCGCTAATCCGAAATCGTCACAATGTATCAAGTTCAAATCAAGGGTGTATAACAAGGGAAAAGGTCATATTTATAGGAGAACAATGAGTCAAGTAGGTTATGGCACGGGAAAAGGGCATAATGAACCAAGAAAAGTGGAAAGTGATGAATAAGGGTTCATAAGTGAAGATTTAAGGGTGACAGCTTTGCCGTCCTTCAGAAATTGGATCATAACTGTGGGCACACTTATCGGATTGGGGTGTACTTTATGGCGTTTCGAAGCTAAGACATAGCTCTACAACTTTCATGAAGAGGTCAGATATCAATTCATGCTTTATCACAGTCAAAACGGCAGATATCAGAGAAGCAGGAAATCTGTCGGGAAAAATTCAGACTGGACGAACAGTCTCGGGAAAACAGTCATAACTCGACGTAGAAAAATCGAAATCAAGCTCCGTCAGCGGCGTTTAAAACTAGGTTCATAGGGCTTTCTAACGGTATAAGGATTGGATGCTAGTTCATTTTCTACAGGTAACAGTAACCTCGGGAAGTGGGCTGTTTTGCATTCCTGCTTTCTGAGAAAATTTCTGGTTAGTTGTTTTTCTTCTATCAACCTTTTAAAACCATTTCCCTCACTTGCCAAGGTGTTAAACCAGCTAAAACAGCAATTAATTCCATCATTAAAGCATCACAAGACATCAAGCAATTCATCAAACACTTGGTGGCCTACAATAAAAACCCAAACTCTACTTATCAAACTCAAGATTTCCTTCCATAATCCTTCCTTCCAAACAACCATAAGCACATTAATTATGTCTAACTAACATCCTCTTTGAATTTAAAGATCATTAAAGCATAAATAAGTGAAAATTTACCTTGCTAGAAGAGTGAGATAAACCACCAAAGAGCTTCACTTCTTGCAACAAGGCTTGAGGTTTAAGAAGTAATCTAGCCTAGGGTTTCACTTGGACATGTTTTTCCTCACTTAAAATGGCTAAATCAAGCTTAGGGTTTAGTGTTTTTCTCCTTCATGGAGTTCGGCCAAGAGAGAGGAAAAAAGAGAGGGAAATTGATTTGAATTTTTGAAAACAAGAGGTTAAATAGGAAGTCTTAAGCCAAGACTTTGTAGGTGGTTGACAAGTGGCATTATCTTGGCCAAGAATTGGGTTAAAGTTCTAGGTAATTAGCTTCTAATCCCTCAATTAAAACATAACCTACTTAATGCCACATAGATTTAATACATTTGACTACATAAAACACTAAAATGCAATTCCAAATTAATGTCATGCTATGCATGCAAAATAAAGTACTCAAAGGAGAATAATGCACTTAAGGCTTTCATGGTGCAATCAAGCCATTTTTTTTTTTTCCATTTTCATCATAAATTTTTTTTTCTGGGTTCTCACAGAAAGTCTTGAATCAGGCCATGTCACCTCTTCCTCGGGCAAAAATAGAACTCCCCAAAATGACAACTTTACCCTTCAGAGTGACCAGGAGGATTTCATCCGCCGACCGAGGCAGGATTATGGACGTCAAGTAGATAATCTACGAGGAGTCAAGATTAAGATTCCAACCTTCCAGGGTAAGTCAAATCCGAAGCCTATCACGGAATGGGAGCAGCATGGAGTTAGTGTTGAGTGCCGAGGTTATCTGAGAGGACCAGAAAGTCAAATTGGCCATACTCGAATTCACAGACTATGCCGTCGTCTGGTGGGAGGAGCGCATCAGCAGGAAGCAACATGGGCGTCCGGTGAGTACACAGGCAGAGTTACTGAACCTTCATGAGGAAAGCGGTTTGTGCCCACCACTACTGAGCTACACGGAGGCTTCAAACCCTAGTCCAAGGAAACCGCAGCGTGGAGGACTACTTTAAGGAGATGGAGATCACAATGCTTCGAGCGGATGTACAGGAGGATCGTGAGGCTACAATGGCGAGATTCCTCAATGGGTTGAGGCCTGAAATTGCTGAGCTGGTCGGAGCTCTGAGGCGTGCGTGGACATGCCGAAGCTAGTGGACAAAGCTTCCAAGATCGAGCGGAGGCTTAGGAGGAGGGTACTACCGCATTACCACTAGCGTCTCAGCATCAGCTTCGTGGAGGAGTAATCCTATTTTTGAGCGGGAACGACCACGTGGGGAAATTTCCAAATTTACCCCTAAGTCCGAGCCACCCAAACAAGCTCCAAAGACTACTCCAAGGCCACAATTTGATCCAGCCAAGCCTCAGTGGGACAAGTGCTTGGATGCCAAGGTTTTGGCCATATTGCATCTCAATGTCCTACCAAGCGAACTATGATCGTCCTTCCTGATGGAAATGTGGTATCTGAGGACGAGGACGAGTTTGCAGACATGCCACCGTTGATAGAAGAATGTGGTGAATCAGAAGAAGAAGTGTCCGCCCCTGATGAGCAAGTAGGAGTGGCACTAGTGGTGCGTGAGCCTAGCGGCATCAAAGGGATGACGAGACTCAACGTGAGAACATCTTCTACACAAGGTGTCACATCAAGAACAAAGTATGCAGCCTCATTATAGACCCCGGGAGTTGCACCAGCGTGGCTATGCGGTGATGGTAGAACACTTATCATTGCCCGTGATGCGACATCCTAATCCCTACGGCCTGCAGTGGTTGAATGAAACAGGAGACATCAAAGTCAACCGTCAGGTAGTAATCCCTTTCCGTATAGGGAAGTATGAGGACGAGGTGCTCTGTGGCGTCGTCCCTATGCGGCATCTCCGCGTCTTGTTGGGGAGACCATTGGCAATATGATAAGAAAACCACATGGCGGCTTCACCAACAAATACTCCTTCATGCACAACAACAAGAAGGTGACTCTCGTCCCCCTTACACACTAGCAGGTGCATGAAGATCAAGTCGTTTACAACAAAGAGCATGAGCGAGTGATGGTCAAGAAAAGGCCAACCTCAAGGTCCAATAGCCACCACACGAGAGACCAGCAGACCACCAAAGAATTGGCCAAAGTGGAGAAGAAGACTACCTTGTTACTCGCCAAAAACAGGGAAGGAATTGGTCTAAAGAGGAAACACCATATGACTATGCCTTGGTTTGTCCACGAGGGAAGATTGGGACGAAGGCATGCTACCTGTCTCGTGTTTAAAGCATTGTACTTTGTGTTGTTGCTGTCCAAACGAAGCTATGATTCACGGACGAATCCTCTCAAGAGGAGGGGAATGACACGAGCCCAGATTGATCAAATTTGTTATTACTCAAGCTTTTTAGAAACATGCAGAAAGCTCGAGTCGCGAATCGATCCGTGATCAAGTACGCCGCGTATCCATGCCTGGCGTGCGTGACGAGCGAAAGTTCTTGCATCCGCGGACCAATCCCTTGACGCATCAGCGGATCCACGTCGTGGATCCCAGTCGTTAAATTTTGTAATTTTTTAGTTAATTTTTATATTTTTCGAATTATATCAGATAAGCCCATGGTTCACCCCCAGAGAGTCTGTGGCCGAACCTAGACTTATTAGTGAGATGTTTAGGTTATTTTGTAAGGGGTATTTAAGCATTTCTTTGTACTTTTCATCGGATCAGATTATTCAGAAATAAGAAAACCCTTTGAGAGTTTCTCTCTCTTGCTTCTTGAAGCAGCCATTGAATATCTTAGATCATCCTAGGGTATTCGATAGACTTATCAATCTAGGAACGCGCTAGGTTGTGGCGTCTCTACCATATCAAGAGATGCGTTGACCGTGTGATCAGCGGGTTCTTGATTCTTCCAGCTATGTCGTCGAGTCCAAGCCAGATTTATCCTTCTAGATCCATGGTAGTCTATCGGGTTTTCGTCCACGAGTGGCGGCGTTAGTATCGGTATTGTCCAACAAATTGTTTATCGATCGATGCAAGTTCTTCCTTCGAATCAAAAATTCATATCGAAAGAGATTGACAATAAGTTCTTTCAAAATTGACTATTTGTCCCTCATTAAAGGTGTTCCGAAATATGCGTGATCGATTAAATAGCTCTACGAACGAATGGATCCGAGATCCGATCGACTTAGCAAATGGAAAGATTTGTACAAGTTACACGTTTCGTCACCACTTTGTGAAAAATCATTAGGTATGAATGTGTTAGATACCTGTGACTCGATTGGTGAAATAGTATCTCTCCCGCCAAAAGCATATTTTTTTTAACCGATGCACAAAGAAAATATTTTGTTGCGAATGAACGAAACATTTTCCATGGCGTCCCTTGCATTACCAGGTATGAGTAGTTTTGTTGTCGAATTGATAGTATTTTTTGGAATAATTACCAGTCAAAAATATCTTTTAATGCCAAAATACTAATTACCTTTGTAAATCAAGAGAAAAGAAAGATAAATAATAATAGGAAAAGGATAGAATTGAACAACCGTATGGGCATCTTTCGTGCAATGCATACGGCTCTACAATAAAATTGACCCTTCCCTTCCATTGAAGAAGAGAAGAAAATATCAGACCGGATGGTTAACTAATCAAAATGCCACCTTCCTTTTGAATAGTTAAAAAATACTATGATGGCTCCATTGCCTTATATATTTATATTCTTTTTTTTTTTTGTCTGTGATTCAGCAATCCCAAAGTTGTATGTATTCACAAAGACTTTGTGGATAGAAACTAAAAAAGAGATATTGAAGTAGTTCAGACGATTCAATAACAAAAATACTATTATTTCTATTACTTCAACTACTTTAACTCGAAGTAACTAGGAACTTCTTTCTTCTATTATTTCTATTTGCCAGGCTATCCCCTTAAACCGGAAGCAGTTATAGATGCTATAACAAAACTTCGTAAGAAAATATCTCAAGAAATCTATGAAAATAGAATTAGGCCTTTATGGTCGAATCCAATCCAAAAAAAGTTTTTTTGTACTTGGTGAGTTTATTTTGGGATTTTGCCGAAGTAAAAGATAAAAAAGGCCTTTTAATCAATTTTATCAATTATTTGATAATTGTTAATACCAATCTTAGTATTTTGATTACTCTTAGTATCAATCTTCACCCGTATTATGCAAGGAGACATTGCTTTTGCTAATTCGATTTGAAGGGTGATGTAAAATCGGTCTAATTGCATTTTGATTGAGTTATTGATACAAGTAAGGAAAATAACTAAGGAAAAGGTGAACAATTAAGGTAGACAAAAAATCCTTCTTTTGAACCCACCCTTTTTACAGATATGGTTTTTTACCGATGAGTAATAATAATGGTATTTATTTTAATGTGGTATATATAATAATTTGAATTTCTTTATGAACTCCTAATTTTATTAATTTACATTAATTAATTCCATTTTAAATTAACTTTGATTCAGATAGGAATAGAAAAAAGTGATACATTTTTCTATTCTGAAAGGGACATAATTTAGACCTAAAATGAATAAGATTTTGTTAATTGATTTCTAGGTCTAATTGATACATTATTCGTTTTATTATCTATATTAAAAATGAAAATAGGATGTAAAATAGGTTATGTGTGAATCTCTTTCCTTCATATGCCCTACGAGATAGAATCACATACTCTATTTGGTAAACTACTAGGAGCTCATGTAGCCCATGTTAGGTTAATCGTATTCTAGGCCGGAGCAATGAACCTATTTGAAGTGGCTCATTTCGTACCAGATGTAGGATACCTATCCAGAAGTTTTTGCAACTCAATCATAGATGATAGAATTATCAAGGATTTGACCTTTTCAAACTCTGTCTATAACTCACTAGAGACTCGAGAAACAAAGAGAAGATGTGTACGAAATAGCATTAAAATCGATTTCTATTGACCAATTAGAATTGCCCACAAGAATCTACAATTGCCTCAAAAGGTCCAATATATATACATTATTGGACCTTGTGTGTCGCACCCCATTTTTGGGAAGAGGGAAGAGAACCCTCGTCGTTTTTGGATTTTTAGTTGGAAAATGCTTTTTTAGTTAAAATTTGATTTTTTGATTTTTGAAAAAAGAAATGGGTCATGGGACTACAAAAATGCGACGATTTGGACCCAAAAACAAAAGTCTAGAAAAGGGTTTTTAGAAAAGTTTGGAGTCGCCACTTGGTATGGAGTTTAGGTGTACCAAGTCACCCAAAAATTTTAATTAATGAAAATAAACTAAGAAAACCCTTTTTAGACGACTCCAGGTCTTTGAAAAACTAGAGAAAAAGGTTCGGGGGTCACGGTTGGAAGAAGGGAAGGCAAAGATTCGATGTTACTCGTCTCTAAGGCACCCTTCTAACCTAACCAAAGCTAGTTGCAAGATTTAGTTAAAAATTTTCTAATTCTAACTTTAAAATTTATCACATTTGGATGTTATCTATATGGATGCAAAACTTAAACCTAATATTGGATCGAGAGGGGCAAAATGTCTCCTTGAGGTTTGATTGGAATTGATCACATTAGTTGTGTCATCCAAATTTGATCCCTCGAGGAGGTCACGAAAAATGCAAATGATGAGACTCGAACAAACAGGAAAATAGGGTTTTCAAAAGAAATGCAATTTTTATAAAATCTCAAGGGAAAAGAAATTGGATTTTTGAAAAGATCAATTTTAAGTGCAAAGAGGAACTTGAATTTTCAAAAGATGCAATTTTAAGAAAAATGGATTTTTGATTTTGAATTGCTAAAACATGAAGAAGAAACTTGATTTTTAAAGAATGATTTTGATAGAATTTAAAATAATGCATATGTATGTCCTAAAGAGGGATAATGCAACATAATGGATGCGGGGAACTAAATTCGTGACTTCAAATCTTCCTTTTCATAGAAGGAAATAAAAGCGTGCTAAGGCTAGGAAGCCATACTCGCTCTTTTCCCTTGTTCAAAGGGTAATGCCCTAAAAAAAACTAATCTATTTTTAACGAAAAAGAAAACTAAATGACATGTTTCGCATATGGGATGGGAGAATAGTAACATGCAAAAATGGAAAAGAAACTCTAAAAGTGAAAAGTGTGTGAAATTTATATCTAATGAGTGAACGGCATTAAGGGTCTAGCATTGGACTAGCCCTCGTCTAAAAGTTCTCACTAACATTGGATTAGTGAGAAATCGAAAGGAAGGCCACAACTAGCATTGGACTAGTATGGTGACGTCAATACATTTACACAATAAACATGTAGACATGATAATAAAGCAAGTAAACACATAAAACACATAAACACATAACACATAGGCATAATATCTAGATGCAAGACCCTAGGAAAGCAAGTAAACACATAAACATGCAAGCATGCAAAATAAGCATATAAAACCTAATTATTACATTGGGGAACCTAAATACATTCTAAGGGGAAAAAATTCGGAATAATAATCTAACTATTACATTTTCTAGAATAAATACACTTTTTTCAAAATTAAATCTGTCTATTACAACTTGGCATCCAAGACCTCCAAATGATTTACCCAAAAATTAAATGACATAAATAAAGACTAGACATGAATAAAAGCAAAGGAAAACTTAATTTAAAACATGCAAGATCATGCAAAAACACATAAGAGCACATAATAGGGGAAAGAAGTTACCATCCCTTGATGTGATGCCTTAATTGAATCCTTAAATGGGGGAATGGTTATCTAAGACTCAATGTCAACAAAGGGATCAAGGTACCAATTTAAAGAAAAAATCAATCAAAATTCAAAGAAAAGGTATCAAAACAGATTCGCAAAGCAACATGGACAAGACTAGGAAAACGAATAATAGAGTAAGATTCGGAACAAAAGAGTAGGAAATAGCAACAAAACTGAGGAAGAGAGATTACGCGGATTAGAAACGCGGACAGAGCTGCGCAACTACGTCCGCGATTACATGCAAAATGTAAAGTTCAGGAGGGAAAGCGGACGAAGCGGACTCAGCATGCTGTCCAGCGTCTCTTCCCATCTTCAAAATATCAGGAAGATTGCTTCCAGTTTTTCAGACAATAACACAAACAAAATCTTCAGAGGCAAGGGGATCTATTTAAAGCATTAAACATCATCATTCAGATCATGTCAAAACAAGCTAAAACCAAAAAAGGCCAAATCTTAAGCATCAACATCATCAAATAGACAAAAAAGGGGAAAGGGAAGAACTGTCAGGCTAGAAACGCGGGAAGTTATGCGGACTGGCCTGCGTAACAACCCACGTTTCTTCACATCTTCAAAACGTGAAGAATATTTTTCCAGAAATTTTTCAGAAATCACAACAAAAGCAACACAGAAGCATCAAACGTCTGATTTTAAACATCAGAACAAGACTATGAGCCTTACCAAGGATTTATAAACACAACATGCTCATATAACAACCAATAATCATCATCAAATGTCATAAAACTTAAAAAACACCTTTAAGACCTTGGTTCCACCAAAAGGTCTGATTTTCAAGCAATTTTCGACCAGAAAAATAATAGATAGAGTAAAGGAAGACTACCTGATTCGGAGGCTTGAAAAGAACCGAAAGGAATCACCAAAGTTCAAGAAATCTTCACTAAAAAAAGAAACCCTAGTTTTTATCTTTTCTCTCTTTTCTTTTTTTCTTTGATTCTCAATCGTTTTTCTTTTTCTTCCTAGTTTCTTTCTTCTCTCTTTCTGCTCACTCTCTGCCTCCCTCTCCTCTTTTCAGAAAACCCTAACATGGGTGATTTATAGGCATTAAAACCTACAACCAAAGGCTTGGATGCATTTAGGGTTTGTTGGTTGATTTTTGATCATTAGATGGGGTGTTAGGGATTAAGGGTGAGTTAGGGATTAACTAAATAGGTTTCTTGATGCTCAAGTCGCAGAAAATTACAGCTGGAAATGAAGAGAAAATGGCTGGAAAAAATCACGCGCGTATTTTTTTTTTAGCCTCTGATCAGGTTACGCGGACTGTTACGCGGATCACTCCGTATAACAGGTCCGCGTTTCAGTTCTAAACCTTTTTTTTTTTTAAACCCTACGAAAATAAGAAAATGTGTTAGAATATTCAAAATTAAAAAACTAAATATTAATAGATAAAAACATAAGAAAACAATTGAAATAGTCAAAATTTGGTGTCTACATTGTGAATAATAGTCAAGTTGATCTTATGAAAATGGAACATTTCCACATAGAAGATGTAAAAGAGATATTGGGCATTCTTGAAAAGAGTTGGTAATTTTTTTACTGAAAAATAAGTTTTAAATCTATTGAATTTCTTTTGTCTTTTTTTTATTTTAGCTAATGATAAAACTAGAATTTTTTTTTTCCTACTCACACAAGCCCATATCCTTGCTTTTCTATCAATCTCTAATTCGATCTTCCTTCCCAATCGACATTATGGTACCGGTTTATGGTCCAATTCACCGATAATAAATGGGACTTTGCAATATTGATTGATCAAAATTCTATATACTCCATTTACTATAAAGGTTCCTAAGAATTCATTAGATGAATGTTGATTGATAAATCCCTAACTTTGGGTCTTTTTAATTCAATTGTGAAATATGTGTATCTAGGGAATACCGCTTCAAAGTGAATTCTCCCTAGATACACAAATTCAATTCTGACTCTATATTCTATAATAGAATATATGAATTTATTAATGATTCAAAACCTATTTTCATCTAAAATAAAAAAAAAAGATGAAAGAAATTCAATAGATTTAAAACGTATTTTTGGTAAAAAATTACGGAAACAAGTGGATAATACTTCTTTTCATAGTGTTCATATATACATTTATACAACTGATAAGGCAAACATTCAAGAAGGATTGAAGCTATGGAAATTCATAAAGAAGAATTAAAATAAGGGAATTATAAAGGAAGATTCTGACCATATATAGAAAGCTAGCAAATTATGAGAAACATAAAGGAAAACTATATGCATGCATATAAAGTATATGAACCCTGAACCATTGCAACCAGCTGTAGCACAAAACCCACAGTATAAATAGCCGAGCATGGAGGAGAAATACATAAGCATAATATGTGGCATCAAATTGTTGGGAGCAAGCAAAAGAAATGGAACTCACCTGAGCAAGAAGCTTTTGGACATAGAAGAAAATGCTAAAAGGCAGAAATAGAATATTACGGAAAGCAATATCAGCAAATGACATACAGAGGCACCCAACATAGCAAAAATGCAGCAATTTATTATAAATGCAAATAGACAAAGAACAAAAATCCATAAAAAATCAACAAATATCATCATTAGCACAAAGAAAAATCTATAAATGGCTATCTTTTTGATAAGTTAGCAAATGACAGAAAGAAATGAAAGGCACGAACAAGTAGCCAGTTCAGATAGAAGTGTTTCAGGAAAGCGAATGAGCATTTAATGCTGGGAGAAAACCAGCATTGCAAGTGGCAAACAAAAGAGGCAGTAAATTTAGTTGGTCCATGTGCCAATAAAACACAGCAAAACAATCAGTGGCAAAATTACTAATGAGGCAACAAAAGTAGAAAGAATTAGAAGAAAAAATAAAATGACAAAATTGTACCATGAGTAGGTAATAACATAATGAAATATAAGGGAGAAAAGCAACATATAATAAAGGCAAAGTCGAAGAGTGAAGTTTTTAATAAAAGGAGCCATAAGGTGACTGATTTGTGTGGTCCTTAATAGACAAGAATGCTGAATCAAAAATAGGAGTACAAACAAACCAACTAACAGGATGGTATATCTTGCATGCAAAGAGAAAACGAATAGCATAAGCCGAAAATAGTGAATAAGTAGTGAATAAGTGATGGCAAAGTAAGGCCTTGTTTTGAAATTTTTTAGAGAAAAATTTTTATGTTTTCTGTCCAAATGCCTTTATACCTTACATATTTCAAGTCGTTACAATATATTTTTCTATGAAAAATCTAAAAAATGGCAATCCAGAAAGGACTTCATATATCCAAATGCATGCCCCACACAAAAGCACACAAGAGACAACTAATATATACAAGGGCAAAAAAGTCACATAATAAGGGGCCAAAGCATAGTAGCAATTTAAAAATGAAATCAAACACTTTGAGACACATACAAATAGGGGAGTGCAAATTCGGTTGAGCAAATCACACAAAATGTCAGTATACTATACGACTGTACAAGTTTACCTTACTAAATTATTTTGTTAGCCAAAAATATCACTGAATTAACCAAAATGCATGTTCTATAGCATTCCATATAATTGGAGGGTTAAAGCAAACGGAAATGGTGACACCTGACTTGCATGCATGGTTCTTGTGGGGCAAAATCGTCGAATCACTTTGTTACTTGAAGTTTATCTTCACAAGACCCCCTTTCAACATTATAGATATATTTTTTAGTCTCTTTCCTCCCTTTCAACCCAAATCTAAGTTTGCTTTACAAAATATTTTGGAATCTTTGCTTAGCTTGGTAGATTGAAACTTTACAATGTCAAGGCGCAAGGAAGCAACTCCAATTTGTCATTGCGAAAATTTATGGTTGTGTTTTACAAATTCCTCCAAAAAGCTCATCGTTTAGACCCATCAATTGATATTGGTAGTTTCTTATCAGATCTCAATGGCTTAGGATTAGAAAAACCCCTCCTCAAAAACCAACAAAAATCCCTTGAATCCAGCTGATAAAAGAAATAGTGGTCCTCGCCATGGAGCGTCTATACATAGGTCATTGGGTTCTTCGTCAATGTTAGCCCCTACTTCAGTGGCGTATATGGAAGAATAGGCTACAATTGTGAGGGATATTAAGAAGAAAAAAGGCTTTTATGAGATATTAGGGGTGGAGAAAGTTTGTAGTGTTGAGGATGTGAAGAAGGCATATCGGAAGTTATCCTTAAAAGTTCATCCTGATAAAAATAAAGCCCTCGGGACGGAGGAGATGTTCAAGATGGTTTCAAGAGCTTTTCAGTGTGAGGAGAGTAGGAAAAAGTTTGATGTTGGCTCTGATGAGCCAGTTTGTGAGAGTCGTGCTAATAGGCATGGTCCGAGTGGGATGCAAGGGTTTAATGGGTTGTATTACGAGGGAGAAGTTGATGCTGATGAGATTTTCAGGAATTTCTTCTTTGGAGGAATGCATCCAGCTACTAGGACTCAATTTCGTGGGTTTATCTTTGGTCCAGGCGTTGAGGTGAGAATGGGTGGTGATCGTGGGTCAAATGGATTTTTTTGACGATTTACTCTTCAAACCTAGGCGTGCAGCTCACGTGAAGTCCATTTTGTTTACTTTAACGCTCCAATTACAGGAATGCTACAGAACATGCATTTTGATTAGTTTAGTGACATTTTTGGCTAATAAAATAGTTTAGTGACATGAACTTCCACAGTCATATAGTATAGTGACATTTTGTACGATTTGCTCAATTCAGTTCATATTGATTTCATAAATGATTTTGAATTGAATTTGGTAATCTGGAATCGGGTATTTGGTAATTTGGTACATAATCGATATATACCAAATTCACCGAATTCGAATATAGTATGAAATAGGTAATGAGATTTTCAATCTACTAATAACCGATTTCGAATTCGGAATTTGGTAACGTAATAGGGTACCGATTTACCGAATTAGTTTACAAAATTATATATTATATAGGTATATAATATATACTATGAATATATTATATAGATAAAGGCTAATAGGCTATTAATAATATATAGTAATTAATGCATTGCGTATTACATAATTTGTGAATTCTTAGTAATTAGTTGACACATAACTAATCATTATTTACAATATACTATCTTAGTATTTGTAATATGACTATATTAATACAAATTTATTTACAATAGTAAATAATTATAATCCTTATCACTTTATATATAATTAGAATTAGATGATAAGTACAACATGTTAGTACATTAGTTTTCACCATTAAAAGAAATCAAGTCATTTGCAACTTAAGCATTTAAATTATGTAAGAAATAAGAATAAATATAAGTATAATGCACTATGCATTAAAATTACTTAATTTATGAATTATAAGTAATTAAGTGACATATCACTAATCATTAATTGTAATATACTATTTTAGAATTCGTAATATGACTATATTAATACAAATATACAATAATACATAACTATAATACTTGCCATTTTATACATAACTAGAATTAGTAAATAAGGACAAGTGGACAACATATTAGTATATTAGTTTTCACTTTTGAAAGTAATCAAATCATTTGTAAATAAAGCATTTAATTTATGCAAAAACTAAGAAACAAGGATAATAAGTGTATTGCATTGTGCATTACAATACATTACATATAATTTGTAAACCACAAGTGATTAAGTGGCATAGCACTAATGATTGATTCATTGTAAATTATAAGTTTTGTAGATTATAAATTGTAACTAATATCACTTATCACTAACCAAGGAGTTAAGATATAACTATGTATACATAAGGGATCAAATGACTTTGAATTAATTTTTCAAATAGGTAGAACATGACTAATATTTTAAATTGTGAATAATTTTGGGGTTCTAATCAAGAATAAAAATTTTACTAATGAGAAACACAATGAATGTACAAAAATTTAGAGTCCTAAATTGCAAATTATACTATTAAAGAATGTAAATTGTAAATTGTAATATGCTTTAATTACTAAATTGTGATAATTGATAAAAACAAATTACAACATACAAACTATAAACAATTAAACAAACTAACAAAAGTCCCAATTTGGTAATAATACGGTTTTGTATTGTTTTCGAATTCAATTTGATAACCGATTTCGATTTACCAAATTCGATTCAAAATTGAAAATGGTTTAGACTTTTAGAGGAAAAATAACCGAATTATCGAATTCAAGTAACCAAATTACAGATTTTGCACCGAATACTCACCTCTACAAACAAATAGACCAACTAGCCCCAAACAAATCCACAAATACCAGAATGACCAACCGAGACTTTCATATAGAGGGGCCAAAGCGTACAAAGTGCAGAGACCAAAGCAAAGCTACAGTATAAAAACAGACTAAACTGTTTGGGGACACATGCGAATGGACCATAAAGGCCCAAACACATTGACTAATGACCTAATAACTAACCGGGACATACATTTACTATTCACCGAGCCAACTCTCACTTTTATATAGTGTAGATGAGGGATGTGAATAAAGTCAATTTATAATAAATAGGGATAATTTCAGAAACGTAGACAATTTCACTTGGTATTCTTGAATTTTGAAAAATCTCACTTGTCTCCCTTACTTTAAGATTTTTGTATCATTTACAGCCCATTTGAAAAATATAATATTAAAAATTTCATCTTGGGTGAGTAAATTTAATCTTATTCTAGAATTGCTCTTTTATTGTCTTACTTCTTCTGTTGTCTTACTTTTTATTACCAAAAATGAGTCTATTAATAACAAAAAAATAATAACAAGAATTATGAAAATTTATCCCAATTGACCAAATGCAGTGTGTTTTCTATACTAAGATTTAATATTTAAATTTTGCAAGTTACAAAGATAATATTTTTTAATTATAAAGTGTTTTGAGTTAATTTAAGAATTTTTATAAATCATTTACATATTTTTTAATTTTCTTTTTTGGTTTAAATGGAAGGCTTGAAAACTAAAAAGATACAACATGTTAAAAATTATATATAAATTTTATTTGTATTGTTTTTAAGCCAATGCAAAAAGGTATTATCATGATTATGATTTTTGTAGCTATTTTTAAGTGTATTATAAGTCTTTCATAATTTTAAGTAATTTAACATAACTTTTTCCGAACCAATGATAAAACTGTTAAAGAGCTTTTCAATCTCATTATCAACTTTTAAATTTTCATCAATGAGCTACATCCATCTATTTACAAAATTTAAGAGATAAATTTGGTATATTATGGTAATTAAGAAATTACTAGAAAAGGACAAATTTGGAATGAAATTATATTCTCCCCGTAAAATGAGTTCTTTAGAATTATATTTTAAAATGGTTTTGAATGTTACAAACAATTTAAAACAAGGGAACTAATTGAGAATTTTTAAAATTTCAAGGTGCCAAGTGAAATTATCAAAAATCTCAGGGGAGCTTTGTGAAATTATCCCTAATCAATATGATTGGGGTATTTAGTGGAATCATAGGCTATGTATTGTGTATGAGTGCATTTATTATGGGCATACTAATCAATATTTAATCTAGAAATATTCATAAAAGCAAAACAATACCTAGAAAAATCACAAAGGGAAAACTCCTCCAAGGTATGATGAAAAAAGAAAATAAAAAACAAATTGAGAAAAGGAAAGAATTAGCATTAAAAATAGCTTACCCAAAATAAGAAAATAAGAAAAATGATATTTTTTTTCTATCCCATTGAATGTGTCATGCTTTCTATTTTGAAATATTTCAAAATATTTATTATGTTACAAAAGTCAAAACCATCTTTAGTCTATATTCCCAATTGAAGCATCTTCAAAATGGCATAGTAGTGACGAGCGTGTGGCACGCATACACTAATTAAACTCAATCCACAATCAATTTTTATATTTATAAATTTCTAAATACCCCACATGTGATATTCTACAAGTATACAAGTCGAAATTGAGTATAAGATACTAAGGATCGAACCAACTATTGGCACTACTAAAACTCCTCTATTATTTAAACAATCAAGAAGTTGAAGGAAATAAAAATAAATTAAAATATGCAAGAAAATAGGAAATAAAGCTCCTTAGGTCATGGTATCGCTAAATATTCATAAAGTGCAATCTTTGGATCGTTGAGCATTACTACCTCAGCTAGTTATGGCATAATTTTATATGTATGTAAAATCTACTCTCGTAATGAATCAATTATATCTATAACTAATTCATACGTACTCTCGTGGTTATGAAATTAGCTTAAAGTTCAGAAAGTTCTATAAACTTACATGGAACAAAGGCATAAAATCCACATAGGTGCATCTCTACTCTAGTAAGTGTACTCGCTAGGTTTAGCACTTCAATGAATTAGTGTTACATTTCAATTCTCATTGCAAATTCAACACCTTGAAATGATCACAATTAATGACCAGTCAATCATGATTATAACAACAAAAGTACTAAATAACTTGTTCAAAATAATAGTTTCAAATAACCAAGAAATCAACACAAACGATCATAGAAAGTTCAAACAAAACTCAAGGCACGAACTTTAAAAACACATGATAAATATAAAATCTAAACTTAAATAAAAACCAAACTTAGATTCTATTACAAAAGATAAAGAGTTGGGAAGGTAGAGTAACCCTTGCCACATGAGCTCCCTCCTTGCCTTCTTCATCCTTCAACATCATTCTTGTTTAGCTTCACATAAGAAGGATGAATTAACTAAAATAAACTACTTCCTACACTAACCTAAGCTAAGAAAAGATAAAGATTACATTTTTGTGGTGAAGCCTCTACTCTCTAAACTCTTCAAATGAGAAGACACAAGCTATATTTATAGGAGAAATTTTCAAGTCTTTAACTTGTCCCGACAAGTGTGAACATAACTCCAATAAGTCAATAATTTTGGTTTTCAAGTTAGGATCACATGATTGAGAATGAAATAAGGCCAAGAATTGAACCTAGAATCTCTTCTTTACAGCTGCAAGTCCTCTGCAAATCGTCCCTCAAAAGAAGTGAAATAATTGAGCAGGAATCAAATCATGCAACTTGCAGCTACAAAAGCTGACGGGAATTCGGCCACCCAATCTGGCCACCTACCGGCCTGATTGATGGCCTAATTACTCCCCTATTTTTGCTCTAAAATTTGATTTTTCAAGTTAGCTATTACCTAGAATCTGGCCACCAATCCAACCGGTTACCGGAAGGATTCGAGACAGATTGCTTGTTCGATATGTTTCTTCAATTTCTTACTCATATGACTCAATCCATCTTTGAAACTCGCTAATTTATGAACTTTAGGCTTTAATCATCATATTCCAAGATTGGTTTTTGTCCAAATTCAAATTCATCTTCAACTCTTACAAAACCATCAAAAGCACGCAAGTAAAGAGACAAAAGCAACATTTACTCCAATTAGCATTTGAAATGATTTCTAATCCAAAATGACCAAATTTCATACACTAAACCTCATAAACGTTACTAAAATGATCATAAATATCATCCATAAACTACACAATAAGTCACTTATCAAGCAGTTTGTACCATTTCATTGATATTAGACTGGCCTATGCTGACACAAGTATTCAGTCCAATGTCAATTCAATCCGTACATAGTCATCACAATTAAGAAGTCTAAACTTGTGGGACCAAGTTAGTATAAAGAAATCAGAAGGTGCATCAAATTAAATTGAAGAAGGAGCAAAATAACCAGTAACCTGATAACTAGGTCTGTGGAGATCGGAGTCACCTGACTGGATACTAGTTATTAGGTTACTTTTGAATTTTGTTGCAAATCAATTTATTTATATATACTAGTGATATGATTTTAAACTAAACTAATAAATCTAGAATCTTGAGTTGGTAAAAACATAGCAAATTAACCACTAAATTTGATGTAATATCTAAGAAGCAAAAATGGGAAAATTTAAAAAAGAAAAAAGAAAGAAAGACGTATCTTACCATTATTGTTGGAAATCTATAATTAACTACTTATTGTATTTGATAATAAAAACATGAAAATATTATACCAAAAAAAGTTTTTATTGAAAGAAGAAGATGGAGGACAAAGTTTCAAAATCACAAGTAGTTTGTAGTTATGTAGGAGTAACAGTTAATTCAATATAATAAACATGATATATCATTATACACCTAAATGACACTCAACCTATGGTGATAGTTATTACATTCTTTTAAATTCATATACTTTTCTAAACAATAGTTTCTTAAAAGTTTGACACCTAAATTACTTCTTAACTGGCATTAGTTATGTGAGAACCCTAAAATTTCTCATGCATAATTCTCTATTTAATTCATTTGCATGCATTAATTCATTTAAGTGCATCATGTTCCCTTTAGTATAGTTATTTTGTATTGAATTAATTCAAGAACCAATGGAGTGTACTTGTATGTTTTAATCCCTAATAAGTGTGGAATTACATGATGATTTTCAAGACTAAACTAAACTTGAGGAAGCTAGAAAATAATTAAATGAGAGTTAAGAGATAGTCATACCTTGAGCCTTTGCCACTTGTCATCATCTAAGTGATTCTTGACCAAATCAAGGTTTAGTCAAATAACCAATCTTCCATTCATTTCATTCCTAATCTTCATCTTGTCTAGGAGAGAGAGAGGGAGGCCGGTCATTAGAGAAGAAATAGAGAGAGAGAAACTCCAAAACTCTAGTTTTGATTTCATGTTTAGCTAGTGAGAAAACAAAAGAGAGATCACCTGGGTAATCATCAACCATACTTCAAGTTTGGTAGAAGGAAGTTAAGGCAACTTGGGAGGACTTCTTTGCTAACTTTGGTGCAAGGTAAATTCTTTTAAACCCAACTTGATGATGTTAGATTGAAGGTTAATGAATGTTTAATTGGTGTTTGAGGTTTTAAAAGTTTAAAAGAAAGATTGCTTGGAAAGGTTTCTATTAGTAGCATTTTTTAGAAATAGGTTTGGTTAATTGCTTACTAGGTGTTTGATCTTTTATCAAGGTTGTTATTGGTGATGTTTGTGTTGGTTTCTCTTGGTAAACTTGCATGAATTACACCCTAGAACATGATAAGAACAAGCTTTAGTACATTTGTTATGGAATTAGAATGTTTAGTTAGTGAATTGTGGACAATTAAAAGCTGAAAATTATCTTGCTAGGCTAGCTAAAGTAAGGCGTAAACAGCCTTAATTCCATCATTTGTGTGATGATTTTTCCTTATTTTTATTCAAGAAAGTTGTTCCTACTTTAAGCCTTGCATGTGTGATGAATTTGGGTTGAAATATAGAGGTTTAAGAGGAAACAAAATGGTTTAATGTAACAGCCCCACCTCCCCCTAAGGCGAACCAAAAGGTTCAGCGGACTGCCTGTCCAACTCTCGTCAGGACTCGATAACTAATAGAAAAAAACTAACAGTCCAATATTTACTAAACTAAATCTCCAAAGTCAAATTTCAAACCAACATAATTACATAAATTCAAACCACAATTCAAACTTAGAATTCAACAGAGGCTAAGGTTACAAACCAAAAGATAAACTTAAAACCAAGATAGGGTTTTCTAGAACAACAACCCTTAAGCAAAAGTAACACAATATCTACACTAACTGTGCGCTCTTCCGACCCCATGATCCAGAAATTTCCCTGTTAAGGAAAAACAAAGGGGAAAGGGGGTGAGCTGAAAGCTCAATGAGGTCCCAAAAACATGCAGCCAATAAGCAATTAGAATTTACTTAATAAATAGGTATCACAAATAAAATCACCAAATAAATTGAACACACTCAATTAAAAGATACGGATGGCTTTCAAAAGCCAATTTCCCCGTAGCTTGATCATGTCATATCCCGTTGACCCTCCGTCAACGTTTAAAGTTCAGAGGCAAGACCGTAGATCCCCACTGTACACCTGATACCGTCCACCATTTCACCCCTTTACCGGGCCCGAACACCCCAACAAATCAAATTTTAGGTAATACTCGAGTATACCATTTTCTGGATTCACATATCATACCCAATGGCCTGTCAACTTTCTCAACCAAGCCCGTGCTGGCTCGAGTTGATTGACTCACCATATAGGTTTTGGAGCTCCAAACAAATTAGATTTGTCGATGGGATATCACCCAAGCGACTCACAAATCAAATGTAGGCCAAAGGCCAATTCACACAGATTCAACATCAAAGTACAAAATTTTACGCAAAGGAGATCGAGTGTGATAAAGTACACACTCGTCTCGATCATATTGATTGGTTTGCAAATCACAAGAGAACAAATCATCACATAATTCAAATAGTCCAGTATTTCAGCTATCAAGTTGGTCAAGTACCAAGCATGGAATACTCACCGAGTTAAACAAAGTATCTTCAGGTGCTCGCACCCAAATCTCCTCTATTTCCTCCTTCCAAGTCTAATAACAAATGAAATGAAAGGTATTTAAGTTTGGCTACCCCAAACAAGAAAGACCTAATGCATATGCTCGTTGTTCTCTTTACTTGATAGAAATCACAACTTAGATGCACAAACCACAAAATGACCAATCCAAATTATAAGGGTGAACAAACAAAAATCTTATCAACATATTAGGATCATGAATTAGTAGGTTGGGACACGGCAAGAATGCACAAGGGTCAAGAGGAATGAGGAAAACAATTGTGGAAATGAAAATAACAATTGACAGGTTTGCTGCCCTTCAGTAATTTAATCATAACTGTGGTTAAGGTTATCAGATTGAGGTGTACTTTATGGAGTTTCGAAGCTAAGACATAGCCCTACAATTTTCATGCAGAGGTCGAACATCAAATCACACTAAATCAGGGTTGAAATGGCCAAACTCAGAGACATCAGAAAACTGTCGGCTTGGTGCAGGTTGGTCGAACAGCCTCGGAAGAACGGCCATAACTCAATGTAGAAAAATCGAAATCGAGCTCCATTAGCGGCGTTTAAAACTAGGTTCATAGAAATTTATAATGGTATAAAGATCAAGGTCTAATTCAATTTCTACAATTACCAGAAAGTTCAGAAAATTTGCTGAATTCCATTTCTGATTTCCTGTGAAAATTTCCAGCTTTGACACAATCACTACAATTAATCCTTTAAAGTTATTTCCATCTCTTAGTAAGGTGTAAAACATGCTAAAACATCAAATAAATCCATCAATAAAATATCACAAACCCTTAGACATTTCATCAAACACATAGAAGTTTAAAACAAAAGCCTAAGTTCAAGTTCTCAAACACAAGAAACTCTTCCATAATTTTTCCTCCTAATCAACCTCAAACACCTTAAACTTAACTATCATGCATCCTCTTTGAATTTGAAGATCATTAAAGCATAGATAAGTGGTGAGTTACCTTGAGAGATGAGAGAGAAAATCCACCCAAAAGCTCCAATTCTTCCAACCAAACTTGATGTTTAAGTAGCAATCCAACCTGGGGTTTCACTTGGAGTTGTTTTCTTCACTAAAATGGCTAGATTCTAGCTTAGGGTTTTGTGGTTTTCTTGCTCATGTGGTTCGGCCAAGAGAGAGGGAAATGAGAGGGAGTTTTGTTTGAATTTTTGAAGACAAGAATTTAAATAGAAAAGCTTAAGTCAAGGTTGTTGTAGATTGTTGACAAGTGTTGAAGTCTTGGCCATAATTTGGATATAATCTATACAAATTGTCTTCAAATCCCTAATATACAATATGACCTAATTAATACACTATAAGTTTGATGTTTTGACTACATGAAACATGTAGAATGCAATTCTAGATTAATGCCATTGCAATACACACAAAATAGAGTACTTGAGGGAAAATAATGCACTAATTGATTAAATGGTGAAATCAATTTAGAAATCTCTTTTTTTTCTTTTTTTTTCTAGGGCTCTCACATTTAACTCCAATTAAGTAGCCTAAACAGGGTTGCATTTTCAATCACGTTTCCAAATTTTCTGGTACTGGTAGGAAATGAATTAGAGCCTGAATTTTATATGTTGGAAAGATCTTTGAGTCACTCAATTGACGGTACTCGATTTCGACTTTTCTACATCAAGTTAGAGTGATTTTGCCAAAACTGCTCCAGGCTGACTGTGTGAAGTCTGGCCATAACCTGTTTTCAACCTTAATTTTCTATTGTTTGGTCATCATTTGGACTCATTTTGTTCATATTACTTGCTTACACCTTGAACTACAATTGTGTGTCAAATTGGAGTAAAACTAATGAGGTTTAGGAGGAGAAAGAAAAGCTGAAAATGTTAATGGCTCTAGGGTGAGTCATTGGAAGTTCATTATTTGACTTGAGTTAGTGACCCTTGATGTTTTCTACTTGCTTGGTCTTAGGACTTGAACGTGAGCACGAAGGTGACCCGAAATCTCACATATAAAGTTGATTGGCTTAAAAGTGGTGACTTTTCCAAACTCCTTCCAACTGATAGTTTTACTGTTGTTTTGTTCTAACTTGTTCTAAGGAAATGTTCCACTATGACACTTTTGTGTTATTATTATTTTAAGGAAATTATTTGTGAAACATTTTACTGCTAGTTTACTATTGACTTGCATTGGTTTACAAGTATAATGATTGAAATGATTTATAAGTGCATTTAAGTTGATTAATCGAAGTGTGATTTGTTGCTTGGATGTTATCTAAATGAATGTGATATAAACTGTTAGTGAGTGCCCCAATCTCTTTACAATTAAAAAGGTTTATTCCTGTTCCTACAAGATATGGTTTCCGTTGTTTTCGAGTGAAATGATTTGTGAGTGTTGTGAGCGATTTAAACTTGATTTTCAAATGAAATATTTGATTAATGTTTACAAATGAAATGATTTTCATAACCTGATTTCTAAAAATAATTGCCAAACTTGATTTTAAAATTCAGATCATTACCAAACTTGACTTTTAGCTTGATTTCTAAACTTACCAAACTTGAGTCCTAAACTTGATTTTCAAACTCATGTTTATAAAGGAAATGATTTCCAAACTCATGTTTATAACTAAAATCATTTCCAAATATGATTTCATATGATTTACTATTGAGATGATTCAAAATGAAATGAGTTTCACGAAATGATTTCTAAGTGAAAACATGTTCAACTATGTGACTTGCTTGACTCAGAAGATTGCCTGTGCATGAGTGCTTGTTAAATGTGCAAGTTTGTAGGCCGATGTGCACTTTATCGCATCAACTGAACTGAGCTCACCCTTCACTGAAATCATATCCTAGATCCACCAACGTGAGGTTAGGTAGGCCAAAAACTTATCCGAAACCCACCATCGCTAGATCGGATCAGTTGGATAGCCTTGGGTAATGACTTACCAATGTTAAATACAAAACTCAAAACTCTTTGCCAAAAGGTCTTGAGTACTATATCCAATGTTCAAAGTTAAATAAGGGGATCGTTTATCATTTTGGAGGACATAAGGTGAGATTGTTAATCGTGATCCCGTATTTTGACAATTACAAAACAATTGAAGAAGTTTATCTAACATTTTCCATTAAGGATATTTGCAGCTCAGGTAATCATTGCAACTGGTGCAATTTGAAGAACTCAATCAAAGAAGCAAAAGTCACTGATGACTGTCGGACGTTCGATAGCTTGTATCGGACATCCGATAAAACTCGAAACATCTCTATCGGACACTCAGCTCGATGTACCGGATGTCCGATAGACAGGGGATCCATCGGACACTCGTATCGGATGCACAACAACCTTATCGTACGTCCAATCATATCCAAGAAGTTTTTTGAGCTCTCTGGTCGCTGTCGGACGCAAAGTTCATCGGACGCTAAAATATGCATCGGCCGTCCGATCGTATTCAAGAAGATTTTTTGAACTCACTGGTCGCTGTCGGATGCAAAACTCATCGGACGCAAAATTAGACATTGATCGTCCAATAAAGAACGAAATAGCCTTTCGGACCCTAGCATCGGATGCACAACATGGTGTCGGACGTCCAATAGCCCCAACGGCTAGTTAACCCTTCAGCTTCTTCTATCCGTTGACCTCAAATATCAAGGTACTTTTTAGTCCCCTATAAATATAGCCTTGTCTGAACTTCAAAAACAACTTTTGTACACTTAGACTACAAGTTCTAGAGAGTGATTTTAGCAGGAAAATACTCTTGGTGTAAGAATTGTTGGTCTTGAAGTGTTAGTTCATTTTGCAAGCTTTTCAATTGTGAGTGAGTTCATCAATAGTGTAGCTTTGTGAGGGTTATCTGTGAGATTGTAAAACTTCCTAACTTGACTAAGTGTAGCTTGGGGTAAGGAGGAAGTGAGCCTTCCATTGTACACAAAAACTGATTGAATTTCACCAAGTTGAAGTTGCTTGAATTGAAGATTATTCTTGCAGCTCGAGTGGAGCTTTGAAGAAGATTGGTTTGCTTTCCATCATCTTATTTTTAGCTTATCTTTCAATTTATTGATTGCTATATCATCTATACTTCTCGATCTTGCTTGCTCATTTGTTTGACAAATCAATTGGGTGAGAAATTGAGATTGTGTTTTTGAAAAAGGGCCACTATTTGATTAGTTTTTAATCAACCTAATTCACCCCACTCTTAGGTTGTCTTTGGGCCTTACAATTGGTATCAGAGCTTGGTCTCTAGAATCAAGCTTAACCGCTTAAAGAAAAGATGGCAACCAACAATGCTACGTTTGTAGAGGGACAATCGGTTACTAGGCCACCCATGTTCAATGGTTCAAATTATGTTAGTTGGAAAGAACGTATGATTATTTTCTTACAATCTATTGACATTGATCTATGGTTTATTGTTAATGAAGGTCCTTATACTGCTACTATTGATGATCCCATTACTCATGTTCCTAAATTAAAAACTAGAAATGAGTTGACACGTGAGGATAAGGCTAATCTCACTTCAAATGCTAAAACTATGAATGTACTATATAGTGCATTAGATTCAAATGAATCCATTAGAGTTAAAGGATGTAAATCTGCCAAAGAAATATGGGATAAATTAAGGAAGATTCATGAAGGTAGTGAGGATGTAAGGGAACAAAAGAAGTCCATTTTAGTTACTAAATACGAATCATTCAAAATGGAACCTCATGAGAATGTAGATAAGATGTATTGTAGATTCAATGATCTAATTAAAGACTTGGAGGTGTTAGATAAAGAATACACCCTTGGTGAGAAAAATAGAAAAATTTTAAATGCTTTACCTAAAGAATGGAAAAATAAAGTGACGGCAATAGAAGAGGAAAAGGACTTAAATTCAATGTCTATTGAGTCTCTTATAAACTCTCTAACATCTTATGAGTTGAAGCTCAAAAGCAAGGTACAAGATGAAGAAGATGCAAGGGCCAAGAGGAGCATTGCTCTAAAAGTTTCTCAAGATGAGGATGACTCGGCCTCACAAGATGACAAAGATGTTGATTGTGATGATAGTGATCTTGCACTCATTACCAAAAGTTTCAAAAGAATTCTCAACAAAAGAAGGTTTAAGAAAGGGGGTCCTAGCAATCAAAGCCCCAACCAATTCAATGCAAGGTTCAAGGAAAGACAAGATGCAAATAAAAAACAAGGAGATAGATGCTTTGAGTGTGGACAGCTTGGCCACTATGCAGCTGATTGTCCAACAAAGAAGAAGAAAGAAATAAAGAATGAAAGAAAGCCAAGATTCAACAACTTTCAAATCACTTGGAATGAATGCAATTCGGAAGGTGAGATTGAAGAAGAAGAGGAATCTGCTCAAATTGCCTTTATGGCAATTAGTCACAATGAGGTAACATCTTGCAATCCTCAATGTGAAAGTGCTGATGATGATGATGATCTTGAGTCATTTATTGGTAAATTGCATGAAAGTTTGAAAGAATCCTATTCTAGAAATAAAGAATTAAAACAGAAAATCACATTTCTTTTACAAGATAATGCTAACTTATTTCAAGATAACAAAAAGCTGAAATATGACAATGATTGCTTGGTAAGAGCTGAAATTGAGTTGCAACATGAGCTTGATAGAAAAACAAATCTTTTTGAAATGTTTAAGGAAAAATAAAATGACTTAAAAAGGAGAATGGATAATCTAGACATGATCCTACAAAATAGAAAACAAAATGCTTTTACCAAAAAAAAAAATTGGAGCCCCATTTTAATGTCCATGAAAGGAAACTAACCTTTAGTGCAAATGAATTCACAATTTATAAAAAAAGTGGAGTAAAGTTTATTAAACCAATTCGTGTGATTGATCCTAGTATTATGTGTGATTTTTGTTGTCAAATAGGTCATTTGAAGCATGATTGCTATGTAAAAAGGAATTTGAGAAGAGGAATGAAATGCATGTGGTTAGTCAAACATGACTCTAACCATCAAGGACCCAAAAATTAAAGGGTACCAAATTTTCTATCTCTTCTGTAGGTGAAGATTGAAAAAGCTATAAAAGAATCAAAGTGGTTCATTGATAGTGGATGTTCAAGACACATGACCGGTGATCCATCACAATTCATCAAGCTCAAATCAAAATCAAGTGGAAAAGTGACTTTTGGAGATGACATGAAAGCTAAAACAATTGGAGTAGGTGATGTTGGTAAGAATGGTGAAACATTTGTGCATAATGTGTTCTTAGTGGATAATTTAGCCTATAATTTGCTAAGTGTTAGTCAATTATGTGATAAAGATTTATTTGTTTCATTCAAAAAGCATGAATGTTTGGTTCTTCACTCAAAATTCAATATCATTTTCAAAGGAAAAAGATTAAATGACATCTATGTTGTAATTCTTGAGAAAATTGATTCTTCTAGCTTTAAATGCCTTAAACTTTCAAATGCAGACCCTTGGTTGTGGCATAGAAGACTTTGTCATTTTAACATGGATGTGATAAATGAAATTTCCAAAAAGGAACTTGTTAGAGGCTTGCCTAAAATTAAGTTCGAAAAGGATAAAGTTTGTGATGCATGTCAATTTGGTAAACAAACCAAAACTTCTTTTAAACCTAAAAGAAACATTTCTACATTTAAACCATTGGAGCTTTTACATTTCGATTTATTTGGTCCTACACCAATTGCTAGCCTAGGTGGTAAGAGATATTGTTTTGTGATTGTTGATGACTATTCTAGATATACATGGACTGTTTTCCTAGCTCATAAAGATGATACTTTCAAAAGTTTTGTCTCTTTTTTTGCAGAGGTACAAAATTTTCTTGGTTTACACATTATTAAAATTAGAAGTGATAATCGTTCGGAATTTAAGTATTGTGGCTTTCCAGAATTTTGTGATCACAATGGGATAATTCATAAATTTTCTATTGTAAAAACCGCTCAACAAAATGGTGTTGTTGAAAGAAAAAATAGGACACTTGTTGAAGCCACAAGAACTATGTTGAGTGAAAATGATTTACCAAAATATTTTTGGGCGGAAGCCGTAAATACGGCATGTTATGTAATGAATAGAGTTTTGTTAAGACCATTTTTGATCAAAACTTCTTATGAATTGATGTTTGATAAAAAGCCAATTGTTGGCTATTTTAAAGTTTTCGGGTGCAAATGCTTTATTTTGAATATTAAGAAACATCTTGGAAAATTTGATAAGAAAACCGATGAAGGTATTTTCTTGGGTTATTGTGAAAACAAAAGAGGATATAGAGTTTATAATAGAAGAACTCTTGTGATTGAAGAAGCCATACATATTACTTTTGATGAGTCTAATGGCGATCCTTCCAAAAGTATTTGTGTAGATGATGATGTAGGTATTCAAAAAGAACTTGAGAAGCTTACACTTCAAGAGGAAAGCAATGTTGAAATGGAGGAAAATTTGAAGGAAAATGACACTCAAAGAAACCATGTGAGGCCCCGTACCACCAATTTAAAGTATAAATTGCAAAATCCCGTATTTGCACAAAATTATTTTATAAATTGAGTTTGAAATATTTGAAGTTCGTATATCAATTGTGAGACCCCGATTTTTCTCAATTTCTGGAAAACCTTAAGTAATGCTAATTATAGTCATTATGGTTTACCAAAGTGTTTATATGGTTTATTTTACTTCACAAAGTGTTTTGTTTTGACTATTTTGTTTTACACGGCTAGAAACCCTAAATAGGAACTTAAACCCTAATTTGGATTCGTAAAACCTTAGTTTTGAAAATGAATATAAGTTTTATGTCCAACTACGAGTTTGTTACCCCTTGGATTTTATGTGTGTTAATGCATGATTAAGAGGAGTGATTAAGGTTCCTAGGTGATTTGTGGCCTAAATAAGTGTGATTAAGCTTTGATAAACTAAGTCGAATTAAGCATCTATGGAGTGATTTGATAGAAAAGGAAATTTCTTGGGCAAGGGTGAAAATAACCTAAGTTGTGAGGTTTAATTGGTATGATAATTTTGACCAACTTTGACCAAAGCCTAAATATCTAAGTGATGATAACCTTTAGCCATTTTATGGCTTCAAAGAGCCAGCCAAACCAAGGAAAACAAGAGGAGAAAAAAACCGTGGAAAGGAGAGGAGAAAAGAAAGGAAAGAAAAGAGAGGAAAAAGGGAGAAAAAACAAGAGGAAATCTTGTGTTCCAACCACCCAATCTTGAAGTTGAGCTAGGAGGAAGTGGACTAACTTGGGAGCTTGCAATTTCATCAAGAACATAAGCCAAGAAGGTATATTTTCCCTTTATATATAAGTTGGAAATTGGTTTACTTTGATGAACATGATGGGTTTGTTCTTGTTTTGGGTTAATTCATGATCACTGATAGCTTTAGAGATGATTCTACGGATTGGATTAGTTGATTTCTATGTGTTTATACCTAGCCATGAAAATTAGTTAGGGTTAGGATTAGGGTTCTTGATTTCAAGATTCATAGTTGGGAATTGATGTCTATGCTATGGTTTAGAATAAATTGGGGCTTGTCCTTGCTTGATATAATCTAAGCTAGTTGATTTCTTGGTCCAAGAACTTCGGTTACCAAGTGCTTGATAAACTGATTGTGGTTTTGTGTGAGGACCCACACCATTTGCATTTTTTATTTTATTTTATTTTAGTTTTATTTATTCGTTTACCTTAGTTGTTTATTTTCCTATAAATTTCAACGTCGAGATCGTTCATGCTCGCCGAGGGTGTCGTTTGAATTATTTTGATTTTCAAAGCAAAAACCCTAAATTGACCGATAAACCCTAGTTCTTCTGAAAACCCTACATTTAAATTTGAAAACCCTAAATTTCGAGACAACTTTTATCCCGACATCGACAACTCTAATTTTGGGTTCTTAAACCCTAAATTTGAAAATAACTACCAATTTTATGTTTGATTACAAGTTTGCCATTTTGTTGATTTTATGTGTGTAAATGTATGATTAGGAAGTGAGATTAATGTTTCTAGGTGATTAGTAGCCTAAGGTAGTGTGTTTAAGTTTTGGTGGCTTAAGTTAATGTGTGAACCTATGGACTAATTTGACAAGGAAGAAAATCATTTGGGGCAAAGATAGAAATAAGTGGAGTTGGGGGCCATAGTGTAGCTTGAGAAAGTTGACCACTTTGACCAAGAAAGGGATAAAATCTTGAAGCTTCACCTAGCTCATTTCAAGAGCTATAGTCGGCCAACCAAGGAAGGAAAGAAAGGAAATAAAACCGTGAGAAAGAAAGGAGAAAGAAGAGGGAAAAGAGAGAAAAAAAAAAAGGGGAAAAACTTGGAGGAATTGTTTCTTGCTCAAGCTTGCACTTATTTCTTGAGAAGTAGAACATTTGAACTCTTGGTTGCAAGAGGTCTTCTTAGAGGTATACTTCATTTTTGCAACTTCATTTTTGAGTTTTAAATGCTGAATTTGTGTGTTGTAGTGATGCATCGTGCTCGTATTTTCGTTTGTTGATACTTAAGGGAAGTAGAGCAATTGATGTTATGGATTGATTGTGTTGCTTTCTTGGTCTTGAATTGGCTAGGGTTAGGGTTAGTTTATTGGTTATTGCTGGACTTTTCGATGATGAATGTTAGATGTTCGATGAAATGCATCGGCGTCGATTTTGGTGAACAAGAAGTACATTAGGTGGATTTGTGATGTACTAATGATCGCCTAGGTGAATGTGTGTGTGTGGGTGTGTGTAGGTGTGTGTGTGCGTGCAGGTGTGTGAGTGTGTGTGTGTGTGTGTCGAGTGTACATGGCGCTGCAATTACCTCTTTGTTGTTGCATTCGAGTCGCCTGCGTGCGTTTTGGTCATATGGACGTAGACGGGCACAAAACAGCAAAACAGGGTTGTCGAACCTGCAGTTTGGACCTCGTTTTTCGTGTTGATCTACTGTGAGTTTGCTTCTGGCCAAAGCACGAAAATTTTAGCCTTTCATCTTAGCTTTCCAACGCACTTGGAATTTCCTGATTTCGATTTGTGAGCGCGGAGTTATGTCCGTTTGAAGTAAGCCTGTCGGCATTTCTGACGGAAAATTTCTGGGAACTGTTTCTGCGTTTTTGACCTTAAACGAGACAATCTGGGCAAAATCTTCCTTCATAAAAGTTGTAGCTCGTTCTCTTAGCTTCGAAACGGCGTCTCGTACACCCTAATCCGATGCTCGTAGCTCGAGTTATGAGCGATGGCGTACAGAGCGCCAAAACTGTTTTTCTGCACCTTCACTGTGTGTTTTCCGTTTTCGTTATGTGTTCACCCGTTTTGCGTCCAACGGCCATGCGTGTACTTTCTTTTATCATATTAGGTGTTTAGGAGCAATTCTTAAGAGTTTCATGCATCAAGTTCACCACTTTCGTTTGAATCAGTTTGCGTGTGATTGAACAATGAATTGAAAATCGAAAGTCATACTATCACTTTCACGTCTCAGGTGATCTTGTGGACGTGGAGAGGCAAGGTTAAACTTCTGCATTGCTTGCTTGCTCAGCTGTGGTGAGTGTTCAAGTGCTTGTAATTTTAGTGCTCGAATATCTGCTAAGCATGCCTACTTGACTCGGTGAGCGTGTACTTTATCGCTCCCTACTTGTATTTACTTGAATCATTAAATGCTTGTGCGTGTGCTTGATATTGACATGTTAAAGCCAAACGGTTGTATGTACCACACTCAAGAGAGTGGGAGGTACCTCTCCTCCCGTTTTGGTCTGGTTTTGATTAAGTCGATCGGAGCGTAGTCTCATCGACTCACACCTGCGGTAGTATGTACCACGCTCTATGGCCGGGAGGTGCCGCTTCATCCGACTTGGTTTAATGAAATGGTTTTGACGAGCGGGCCCGGTACAGGGGGTGTAAGTAGACGGGTGAGAGTAAAGTGATTCTACGGTCAGTGAGATTGTGGTTGACGGAGTGTCAACAGTTCTGTTGAAGACTGGCCTGAAGATGAACGGTGGAGCGGCAAACTGTATCCTTTCATTTTGGTGACTTTTTATATTTCTTTGTATGTTTTTCCTATTTCCTATTGTTATGCCTACATTTAAGTACGTTATTGCTCTGTCTTGTTTTTGCATGAATTCTTGGCCTCACTGAGCTTTGCTCACCCCATAAGATTTGTTTTCCTTAACAGGTTTGGAAGGGGCCTTGAATCGAAGGCTAGTTTTTGTGGTTTTTCTTTCCTTTTTGTATAAGTTTGAGGTTAGGGTTTATCTTGGATGGTTTGTACTATGTTGGAGTTGTTTACCACATAAACTTGGTGTAACTTTGGAGTTCATATGTTACGTGAGTTGATGGTATTTCTTTTCTATGGTTTGATGGTTGATCGCTTGAGTCCTGGCGAGAGCTAGCGACAGATCCGCTAACCCTCTGGTTGCCTGGGAAGGTGGAGTACATGGTTATCGAGCCTAGGTTTAAGATTTGTGTGGAACCCTGTAGGACTGTTACCTTAAGGAATAGTGAGTGTTTAAGTTTCTAACCGTGGGTTTATGGTTGTTTTGTAGGTATGGAAGGCGGTAATGGTGGACTGAGCAGCGTGGGGATAATGGTCATAGTGTGAGAGCTAATGGTGAAAGCGAATGGTCATGTAGCGCCTGTTAGGGCGATTCGTTACCGAGTGCTCGGAGGCGGGCCCCTTATCCGTTACACCCCGAGGCTGTCACCAGCTGTCCCCTGTGGGGAGACATTCTCTTACCTAATGAGCTAGTGCATCCATTGCGATGGCGTCGTGCCTCTTGAATCATAACCGAGCGTTAGCTGATGAAAACGAGGGCTTACGGATTTCGGAAGATGGTCAGGGGATTAGGATCATGGAGTTGGAGGATGAGGTGATAGCGGGCTGAGGGCGATGCCGCTCAAGGCGAGTGCTGAGGCTTAGAGCAGGTTGACTAGAGTGGTCAGTGAAACTAGGAGCGGACCCTTCGAATGAGCTACCTTCACCATACTCATAGAGGAGTTGGCTGAGGAGGAGGAGGAGGAGGAAGCGTCAGTCGGAGAGGAGTTAACTCATGAGAACCCCTGAGCGGGAAGAGGAGGAGGAGCCGGTTGAGATCCTCCGAGGAAGAGCCGGAGGAGGAAGAGCCAATTGAGGAGGCTCAGTCTAGTGGCTCGGCCGAGAGCTAGATTAGGCGGACGATGTTTTGACTTTTGTTTTGTCTAAGGGTTAGTTGGGGTGAGGCTCATGAAGCCAGTAATTTTCCCTATATCACCTTTTGTTGCTGCGTGTGCTATCTTTGCTTTGAGCATGTTTCGTGCCTTGCTAGTTGACATGTGTGGGCAATTTTTGAACGTGCCCCGTAACTTGCTAACTACTTGTACTTGTACACTCTGATTATGTGTATAAATGTGAATTATTGAGATTACCTCCTGTTTCAATGTTGATTGTTGTTTTACAATTTCATTTCCATTTTCTCTCGAGTAATGACTTTCATGTTGCATTTAGACATTGTTAAGATCATGGAAGCCCAAGGTCAAGGTCGAGGTAGAGGTCGGGGAAGAGGGCGTGGGCGTAGACAGCCTCAACCCTCAGAGAGTGCACGGTCTTCGGAGATGGGACCGGAAGGGGGGACGGTGGAGATGTAGACCGATGGCTACGACTATCAATAAGATGACTGATATTCTTGAGCGTCTAGCTAACAACCAAGGTCCCGGACAGCAAAACCCACCTGTAGGCCCTGAGCAGGGAGAAGATAGAGCCACAGGCGTTTTCTTAAGTTCTCACCGCCTAAGTTTCTAGGTGGGGCAGACTCCGATGTAGCGGAGGGTTGGTTTGAGCGAATGGCTGATATTTTTGCTGTTTTGAATTACAGGAAAGGCGGGTGATGTTAGCTACTTTCCAATTGAAGGTCCAGCTAGGTCATGGTGGAATGTTATTAGAGCTAAATGGGAAGAAGAGCAGACCCGTGGACTTGGGCAAATTTTAAAGGGAATTTGATGTGAAGTTCTTGCCTCAGATGATTCAAGAGAAAAGGGAGGATGATTTTATTAGACCGAGGCAGAGCGATGAGTGTGGTGACTCTGAGACCCAGTTCACAAAACTCTCCAAGTTTGCACAGAGTTAGTAGCTCGGATCGTAAGCGGATTAGGCAGTCGTGCAAGGGCTTAATGTGGAAATTCAAGAGGCTCTAGCGCAGCCCAAATACTACTGAGGCCTTAGAAAAGGCTCAAGGTGGAAAGTGCTAGGCTTCAAGTGAGAGCCTTTCATGCTAAGAAAAGGAATGCCCCGAGTGGGAGCGGTGTAGGGCCAGTGGATAGAAAAGTGATGGCTCTAAAGTTGGGAGGAGGTGGAGGAGTAAGCACTTGCGGGGGAGGCGTCCTAGGGGTCTCTGGGGAAGAGGAACTACTGGTGGGGCCGACTCGAACTACGACTCAAGGGAGTTCTGTATCCACTCCTCAGGTTGAGTGTGGATATTGTGGAAAACCAAACCACACCACAGATGAATGTTGGAGGAAAGCAGGCAAATGTTTAAGTTGTGGGAGTACCGAGCACCAAATTGCCAATCCGACAGCTCGGCGTGCCGGGGGTAGTTCCCAATCGTCAGCTAAGTCGACCACTAAACAGTCCAGTGTAGGGGACAATCGCAGAGAATTTCCAGCTAGAGTATATGCAATGGACCAGCATCAGATTCCTGATTCTGAGAGGTGGTTGAAGGATGCGATTCCTATATTTCACCGTTTTGCAAAGTTTTAATTGACCCCGGGGCAACCCATTCTTTTGTAAACCCTATGTTCATGAAGGGCGTAGATGTTAACCCTGAAACCCTCCCATATGACCTAGAGGTTTGTACACCTGGAAACCGAGGTTATTATCTAGCTTCGATTTATAGAAATTGTGGCGTTTGGGTTGGAGCGAAAATTGCCGTGGACTTGATGAGTCTAGCCATTAGAGGTTATGATGTTATTTTAGGAATGGATTGGTTGGCTCGTTATCATGCCCAACTTGTAAAACAAAGGTAGTAGAATTGCATGTCTTGGGAGAACCAACCTTAAGGTTAGATGTAAGGGGTAGATTAGCCTCTTCAGCACTGATCTCAGGAATCCGAGCTAGGAAATTGTTGAGTAAGGGGGCAAAAGGGTTCTTAGCCTTTTTGATCAATACACCTGGGGATAAAGTAAAGTTGGAAGAGCGTCTGGGTGGTGAGAGAATTTTCGATGTTTTCCGAAGAACTAAAATCTCTACCACAGAGGAGAGTACTTTTAAAATTGAGGTAACTCGGGTACAACACCTATTTCTAAGTAAGCCTTATAGGATGGCTCCAGCTGAATTGAAAGAACTAAAGCTTGATTCACGAGGATTTGTGGAGCGGGGTTTCATTAAAGAGAGTGATTCAGGTAGGTGCCGGTATTATTTGTTAAAAGAAGGATGGAACCCTAAGACTTTGTATAGACTATCGAGGCTTGAATGGCGTTACCATTAAGAATAAATTATCCTTTACAGCTCATTGATGAGCTTTTCGATCGATTCTGAGGTGTACTCTAAGTTGGACCTCGGAGGGGTTACTATCAATTAAGGATCCGAGGAGGACATACCAAAGACAGCCTTTAATTCGCGATCACGGGCATTTTGAGTTTCAGTGATACCTTTTGGATTGACTAACGCACCAGCTGCATTTATGGATTTGATGCATCGAGTCTTTAAGCCTTATCTCGATCAGTTTGTAGTGGTGTTTATTGATGATATCCTCATTATTTTCTAAGACTTCGAGAGGATCATGAGCAACATTTGAGGCGGGTGTTGCAAACTCTAAGAAACATCAATTTGTCTGTGAGAATTAGAGTGTGAATTTTGGGTGAAGGAGGTAGCATTTTTGGGCCATATTATTTCGAAGGATGGACTCACGGTGGACCACAAAGGTGGAAGCGGTGTCCAAATGGAAACAACACAGGAATCCAAGAGGTTCGGAGTTTCTTGGGTTTGGCTGGTTATTGCCGGTTCATTCAAGATTTTTCCAAAATCGGGACCTATGGACCGAGTTGACCAAGAAGCGAGCAAGTTCATATGGAGCGTTAAGTGTGAGCAGTTTTCAGGAATTGAAAAGCGGTTGGCCGAGGCACCAGTGTTGGCATTACCTAATGGGAAGGATGGATCACGTGGTGTTCCGCGGATGCTTAAAAGGAAGGATTGGGCTGTGTATTATCTGAAGCAGACGAGTTATAGCCTATGCTTGTGGAAGTTAAAACCTCACGAGCGAATTACCCAACCCATGATATGGAATTAGCTGCCGTGAGTGTTTACCTTTGCGTAAGTGGGAGACATTATTTGTATGGGAGTAACGTTTGAGGTTTTCGATCTAGAAAGCCTTAAATATCATTTTCCAGAAAGAATTGAATCACGAGACAGCGTGGGTGGGTGGAGTTTCTAGAGGATTATGATTGCGATTAAATACCATCACAGGAAAGCCAGCGTAGTAGCAGATGCTTTAACGAAAGGTACAAATATTAATGGTAAAGGAATGGCATATGTTGGAGGAGATTAGTGTTTGGAATCCCATGCAAATCTAACAAGGTGATCTTGGGAAACATAGTACTAAGGTCTACATTGCTGGATAGGATTAAGAGCGGACAAAGACATCTCAGCCAAGCGTGGTTGGAGAGTTGGAAAAGAGCTTGGAGACTTTAATATCGGATGAAGGAGTTCTTAGGTATCGAATCGAATAGTGGTAAGAAGAATGAGGAACTCAAAGGGAAATATTGGAGGAAGCCCATCGATCTAAATATCTGATTTTTACCTGGAGGAACAAAGATGTACCAAGATTTGAAAAGTTTGTCTTGGTGGGAAGGCATGAAAAAAGGAAATAGCTCAATTTGTTGGGACATGCACGGTATGCAAGATTAAGCGGAACATCAAACCCTCTGGATTGTTGCAACCATTGGAGATACACTGTATGGAAGTGGGAAGATATCACCATGGATTTTGTAGGGACTACAAAAACACAAAGAGGTCATGATGCGATATGGGTTATTGTCGACCGGACTAAGTCAGCGCATTTTCTACCCATAAGCATGAAATATTCGATGGAGAAATTGTACTGTATATGGATGAGATCATAAGGTTACATGGTATTCCGATGAGCATAGTGTCGAGACGAGATCCAGCGGTTTGTATGAGGCAAAAGATGCAAGAGACATTAGGAACAAAGTTAAACCTTAGTACTACTTATCATCCCAAACCGGCGGTCAGTCGAAAGAACGATTCAAACTCTTGAGGACATGTTAAGAACTTTATGTGTTGGATTTTGGGGTGGGTGGAGCCAATACGACTTTGGTGGAATTTGCTTATAATAGCGAGTTTTCATTCGTCCATACAAATGGCCCGTCTGAGCAACTTTCGGTCGTGAGGGTCGATCCTGAATTCTTGGATGAAATAGGAGAGAGAAGAGGCCTTAGATCCAGCTACGATCCCTTGGATGGAAGAAGCTCGAGACAAGGTCAAGTTAATCCGACAAAAAATTTTAAGCACGTGGAAGCGAAGAGTTATATGGGACAATAGGAGAAAGGATTCCAAATGTTAAAGAGTTTGAGGTGGAGATCAAGTATTTGGAACAAATTACTCCTTTAAAGAGGTTGATAATTTTGGAAAAGGAAAGAAATTACAGCCAGATCACGATGGGACCATACGACATTCTTGAGCGGGTGGAAGGTAGCATATAAGTTGGATTACCAATAGCCTATCCATTATTCTGGCGTGTTCCATGTAATTTGAAGAAATATCACCCGAGGGTCAGGTCTCATATACTTCAACCGGAGGATATAGAAGCCAGGCTTTAACCTATGAAGAGAAACACAATGAAACTTTTTAGACCACAAAATCAAGGAGTTGAGGAGAATGAATCCCTTTGAGTGAGAAAGTTTGTGGAGGAATCATGATGCTCGAGGACATGGGAGTTGAGAGATATAAGTGGAAATACCCGAGTTGTTTGTTACTTGGGTATGAATTGAGGGCGAGGAGAATTCTTTTAAGAGAGAAGGTTGTGAGGGACCAGCACCATTTGCATTTTATTTTATTTTATTTTTATTTATTTATTAGTTTTACCTTAGTTGTTTATTTTCCTATAAATTTCAGCATCGAGATCATTCATGCTTTCATGGGAATGTCGTTTGAATTATTTTGATTTTCAAAGCAAAAAAACCCTAAATTGACCGATAAACCCTAGTTCTTAGAAAACCCACATTTAATTTGAAAACCAGGACAACTTTTATCCAAACATGAAAACTCTAATTTTGGTTCTTAAACCCTAAATTGAAAATAACTACAAATTTTATGTTTGATTACAAGTTTGCCATTTTGTTGATTTATGTGTGTAAATGTATGATTAGGAGGTGAGATTAATGTTTCTAGGTGATTAGTAGCCTAAGAGTGTGTTTAAGTTTTGTTGAAACTAAGTTAATTTGTGAACCATGGACTAGTTTGACAAGGAAGAAAATCATTTGGGGACAAAGATAGAAATAAGATGGAGTTAAGGGATATAGTGTGGCTGAAGGAAAGTTGACCACTTTAATACGAAAGGGATGTAGGAAATCTGAAACTTCACCTAAACTCATTTCAAGGTATAGTCCGATAATAAGGAAGGAAGAAAGGAAATAAAACAAGTGAGAGAAAGGAGAAGAGGAAGAAAAAAAAGGACAATGCC